>PVKU01011161.1:0-14533 GCA_004027475.1 Anoura caudifer | reverse complement strand
CTAGAGTCATCTGCTGGGTACTGGTCTGTGTAAAGTAAAAATCTGAGGCTGGGAAAGAACCATCGGAAAGGACAGGTTGGCACAGTCCTCAGAGCTCACTAAGGGCTGAGAATAGTTAGAATTCCACATGGTGAGAAAACCTCATAGAACAGGCCACAGGAGGGGACTCAGATAGCTTTTGTATCTCAATAGTGGTGCAAACTTAGCCCCAGACTTAACCGGTCCCACATGACAAAGCTTAAAAGCAAGATCTAAAAGGATTAAACTACTCCCAACTAAGTTAATTGCATCCCAGTGCAAAGCTCACAATTAAAGGAATACAAAATTACCCTGCACTCAAAAGGGTGAAATGCTAATGTCTGACATTCAATCAAAAATGATGAGGCATTAAAAGAAGCAGGAAAATATGTACAACTCGTAATAAGGAGAAAAATCAACCAATAGAAACAAACATAGATATTGCGCAAATGGTAAAACTGGTAGACTGGGACCTAAAATAGATTTTATAACTATATACTATAGCGAGCAAGTTTAATCAGTCTCTGGTTGGAAGTGCCAGCCATGTCAGCATCTAAGTTATTTAATATTTCATTTCTACCATTTAGCATAGTGGCAGCTGCATGATAAGAATACAGTAGACGAAAGGGAGGGAAAAAACAGTAGGGGTGGGATAAAGAGAGAGGGATAAGAAAAAGGTATAAAAGGAGAGGGAAGGTTGAGGAAAGATAAAGAGCAGGGGGAAGAAAAGCTACTGACTTAACCACAGAATGGACAACCTCTTAGGATGGCTTAAAAAGATCGAGAGAATTAACTCATCTTCTAGAGACCTAATGTAAATGTATAAGTTCATTTGCAAGACCTGATCAAACAAACATGATTAATTATGTCATCTTCCTTAAGTGAAGGCAAATTGAAAAGTAATCATTATGCATTAATTTAAATGCCAAAGTAGTATATAATTTAAGCATGGAACACTCTAAAATCCTACAAAGCATATGCTGAAGAAACAGCAAATAACTTGCAGAGGAAAGTAAACTCTTCAGTGATGGATGGGGCACTTCCACCAGCTGAATCACTCCGAAACGAAGATTCAGTACACAAGAGAAATACACCTTCTTCAGCTGCCTACAGACACTGTGACTCCGAGAGAAGGACCATCCAGACACTGCAGAGGCTGCTGTACTGACAGGGGAACTGTATCCATATATTTGGAATCGCAGAAGAGCAATCCAGCCAGAAAATAGACACAAGGCCTTGAAGTGATCTCCTAAGGCTTGAAAAATCTTTTGGCCAGCATCAAAATAGCTTTTGATCCAGTTCTCCCTTCTTGGAGGAAGAAGCAAAATATCATAAATCAGATGAAAGGGTGGCAGTGGTTTCTCAGGGGGGCTCCACTAGGAAACAACAAAGGAACAAAGCACACAGTACAGCTCTCCAAGCTTCCATGGGCTCTGCTCTCACTCCCTCACATAGTGTGTTTGTGAAATCTCCCCCGTTACCACTTCTCAATCAGATCTACAAATGGCTCACTGACCTTGCTGCTGGTGTGAATGAACCCAGACGTGCATGCCACCTTCACCTTAATCTTCCGATTGGTGCGGCATAGATTATTGTTGTGAACAATAAGTCCACGTTTTCCTTTGTTTGTAAATTAGAAGGACTAACAAAGTTTGCACAGATCCAGGAAATGAAACAAGCATATATTATCAAAGGAGAACTCTGTCTTTGAAGCCTGTGCCACTTTCCTTAGAACTAATGGAAAACATGTTTCCCCTTCTAACAAAATGGTTCTGAGCATTTTTTTCTTTTTTCCCCATTTAATTCCCATACAATTGTATTGTTCTGTTAAATCCCAGTAAATCTGGTCTGTTTTCCACTTTTGGGTCTTTCACGTTTATCTTTAGCAGTCAATAGTTGGAAAAATTGCAAACCACATAAAGCTTGTGTGTATAACTTACATAATCATTTTAGGACTCTTTTTTGCCCCTCAAGATTGGGACACTCTACCCAAAGCCCTCCAGGGACTTCATGCTTTTGAAAAAAAATTTTAATTAAGGTGCATTTCAAGCTTTAACAGGGCAACTCTTTCTTCTGGAAACATTCACAACACAACTAATGGCAGATAAATTCTTGCTTTCAGAATGTTTGATAGCTTTTATGGAAAATGTTTCCAATGTAAATTTTTGAACACAAACAGAATTAGTGAAAATAGTATATTAAAGATAATGTATATGTCACACAATACAAATATTTTGCTAAACTTGCTCCATCTCCTTTTTTGCATTTATCCATCACTTGTCCTTTTATTCAGCCTCTCTTTGTTCCTTCCCTCCTTCCTTCCTCTTTTTTTTAACTTTTTTTTGAAATATTTTAAAATGAATCTCAGGCATCTTATTCCATAAATTTTTCAGGATATCTTTTAAAAACTTAAGGACCTTAAAAAGCATGACCATAGCTAACCATCAATCATAATTCCTTTGTATCTAATACCAGATTATGATCAAATTATCATAATTATCTCAAAAAGTCTTCTTTTTAGTTAATTTGTTCAAAAAATCAGAACATTCTGATATATAAATACACATAAACACATATATGTGTGTATATATATGTGTGTGTGTGTGTATAAAACATTTGGTTACTGTATCTTCTAATTAAAAAAAAGCCTTCCTACCACAAAATTTTAATGCCATCTCTACATTAATGAAATAGACATTTAGCTTGTAGAATTTTTAGTTTCCAATGATTAAATTATAATGGCTTGTTTTTTTAAATATATATATATTTTTTCTCTCCCTATGTTGTCTTACAAAGAGTTAAGTTTTGTTAACTCCACTCTGTTCTTGCAAAGAACATCCGCTATTCTCAGAGCTTCTCTGTGTCTGTTGTTCCTTAGAAATAAACACTCCTAAATAATTCTTATGCCAAAGAGGCATATTCTGGGTCACCGATTCTGCTCACCTTCAAAGACATAAGAGAGCTGCAGAAACAAGGATGACTGGATGAACCAAGTACTGTAGCAGGAAGAGCTGTTCACTGAGCTGAGGCTGACACCAATCTCTTCCCTGGGATCTTTTGCTTAGTCTGAGTACTTGGAGTTGTCCTTGGTGGAAAGCGTGCATTGCAGTAATTCCATCACCTCATGGTGATGAAACTGCATAGAACTAAGCACACATACAAAAAACCTTATCACTGTCAATTTCTTGGTTATGATATTTGCTGTAGTTGCTCTGTTTTTAACCATGCATACTTTTCTTTAGTCTTTGTGTTCTTTGTCCCTAGCAACCACTGATTTGCGCTCTATGTCTATAATTTGTCACAATTATTTTTGTATTATAATTTTCATGATGCTAATAACATTTGCCATTTATTTCATGCTATAAATACAAAATAGAATCAAAAACATTATAAACTCGTGTTCTTTTCCTTCACCTACATTAGCATACTGGTATTTAGTAAATTATTATACTTTATGTGCTCTTACTTTTCCCTCATCTACTACAAGCATTATTATCCTCTTCTACAGCTTCACCTATTACCAATTTCTAAACATTTCCTTGACTTTTACTAGACACTTTGTTCTGAGGTGCAGGCTGCTTAGCACATGGCCCAAAGGATTCTTCATGGTTAAATCAAATGTAGCTATATCCAAACCTAAAACTGTCATCTACCCTTCTCTCCTTTGCTCTCACCTCACACGTCCTACTTTCAACAGATTTATACAACACAATGATTTTATGGCAAAGTATATGCCCTCAATCACTATTATAGGTCCCAGTTTCCCTCCATTCTGAACATGCCACCTACTGTGGAGTGGCTAGAGGGCTAATGTCTACTTTCTCTTAGCATTGTTAATCTTTTCCAATACACTGTAGAAAAAGTTCTATTTCTATGGAAATCCTTTATTTTACTGCCAATTTTCTACTTTTAATTTTCTGTCTTATTTATGAAATAAATTTCTAGAAAATGGAAATAAGATTCATGCATTTACTAAAATAGTGTCCAGAAATGCATCTCCTTGCCTTGAATGTGTATGGTTTGGAGTATGATTGCTACACCTTCCATTTGCTTTATGACATTTATCTCGGATATACTAGACAATTTGTTTTCATCAAGAGCCTTCAATCCTATCTCTGGAAGCAAAAGTGACAAAACTGAAGCTGTACTGCTCTGGGCACATCATGAGAAGGCAGGGTCATTATAAAAGACAATAATGCTGGGGAAAATAGAAGGCAGTAAAAAAGAAGAAGACCAGATATGAGATGGATCGACTCCATAAGAAAAGCCATAGGCAGGACTCTACGGGAGCTGAGCGATGTGGCTGAAGAGAGGACATTGCGGACGTCACTCATGCACTAGATACACTGAGGACATCAACTATAAAATGTGAGAAACTGAATTATTTTAACAAGACAAAGTGTTTTGAAAAAAGCTGAATAACTGAAAATTGAGAACTCCCATTGGCTAGATTTGCCTTGAGGAATACTGGACTCCATAATTATGGTATTAAAATATTATTTTAAAAAAGTCAAACCATGTCTTTTGTATATATGAGAATATAGTCATGGTAACTAGTGAAAAACTTTATTAACACATGCATATAATATTAAAAATATGTAAAAATAATTTTAAAGAGAAAAAATTAGACATTTAAAAATTATTTAATATGAATTATAGTAATTGGATTAGCTAGGAATATTTTCTAGAAATTAAAAATATATTAAACTTTGTCATTGTGAATGGAGACAAGAAAAAAAGTTATTCAAAGTTTAAACAAACAGCCCTGGCTGGTGTAGCTCAGTGGATTGCGCGGGCCTGTGAACCAAGGGATTGTGGTTCAATTCCCAGCCAGGGCACATGCCTGGGTTGCAGGCCAGTTCCCTGCAGGGGACGCACGAGAGGCAACCATACATTGATGTTTCTCTCCCTCCCTCTCTCCTTCCCTTCCCCTCTAAAGATAAATAAATAAAATGTTAAAAAATAAAACAAAGTTTAAACAAACAGAAGATAATAAAAAACAACACCAAAGGTGGGTTGAAAAAAGAGAACTCAAATGGAAATTAGCATGTCTATCATACTGAGATAATTACCTCTAATTTCTAAATGATTTACTTTGCTACCTTTAAAAGCACTGTTATATACATCATATTCCTTTATATTTAAAACAATTAAGAAAGCAAAAATTGGCAGCACTTTTCTCTGTCTAAAACAGTGAAATCATTGCCACATTGTTATCATTATTATTTTTTTTTTTTATAAAATTTGTTAGGAAGGATGCCCAAACTGCTGGGCTATTGTACTTGCTTTATTGGGAAAAAAGTGTGCATGAGTATACTCTCATTAAATATCACAGTACTAGGCTAAACTTATAACTGCTTTTGTTTTATATTGTGAAAAAAAATTCTTATCCATGTCACATTTATTTGTTAGTCAGTTTTTCCTAACTTAACTATAACTCAGCCTTAAACTCCATAAACATCACCAGGTCAATGTGTCACTTCCTGGTCCCACTTTCCGCACATTCTCTGGTGACACAGGAAGAGTGTTTGCACAGAAAAGGGATTGTGAAATGCTGGAACACTGTACTGCTCACGTCGGAGAGACCAGGGTGTGCGTTCTGCCTTAGCTACGTATGAAGTGTGTGTCCTTAGTGCATTTACATATTGAGTGACCGCTTCATCATTTGTAAAACGTGGACAGTATTAGTATTTACCGTACTCATTGTCACGGAATTTCAATCTATCTTAAGACAAATACACACACACATACACACACACACACACACACACACCAATTACAAATCAATACACCTATAAAATACGATTACTATGATGGAAACTCTAGGTTGCTATGAGGACTAAAATAAATATATCTAATTTCCATTGCCTGGTCAGGAAATTTTCTCTGAAAAGGTGACATGTTATCTCTTCTACGATCGCTATTATTAATGAAAATTAGATCTAGTTATTTGGATGCCATTTATACATCTCTAAAAAGACTCTAAGTGAAAGAAATTGAAGAAATGTGGCTCAATGTCAAAATTTTAAAAATGATTCAGAATAAGCTTCTTATGACGGTATGAGGGTATATAAACATCATTTCTTTATGGTTTCTCTTTCACAGGTTATGAGTAACTTCAAAATTCCCAAATAACATTGTTATTTTTGTTGCTAATTATTGATATAAAATATTATAATTCAGTCTGAAAGACAGAATTCAACAAAGGTGAGGTTATCTGTGTCAGTACTGTTTAAGAGAAATGATGAAGTTCCAAACTTGAGTGTTTAGAAGTCACTTTTGGTAAACATTTTTTTAAAACCAAATCATTAGGTGGGGAAGCTAATACTATGGATCAATTTCTCTCCACCTTTTCAATCATCTAGGCTCAATAGCTAGCATAGTTTAGCTAAATGAAGAACACAGGAAACAGAGGGGCAAAGGATTAGTTTTTCATTCCCATGAAAGAATGCTATTTAATTTGATGAGCAAAGATATATTAGATAATAAATAATAATATGTCATCAGTTTGATTAAATAAACTCATAAAAGATTTTAAACTAATATCACATGAGTGTATAGAGCAATGATTTTCAATCTTTTTTATTTCATGACATACAAACTAATTATCAAATTCTGCAGCACACCAAAATATATTGTATTTTTGGCCAATTTGACAAAAAATAGGTAGGTATAATATTATTCACACCAAATGGCTATTGTATTGGCTGTTGTCATTTTTTAAAGTTTGACAGTCCAAGGGAAAAGAAAAGAGATATTGCATGTTTTATAAATCCTTGAGGTTTACTGGTTGAAAAATCATTGTTGTAGAGAGTGCACCTTAAGGGCAGACAATGGGAGACTGAAACATATTTTGGATAAAACTTTGAGAAAGTATCTGCATAAAGATTCCAAAGACACTCTTAATTCAAGTTAGAAAAATCTGTCAATTTACTCAAAAATTATAAAATATGGGGAAATAAACAACAAATAACAAAAAGTGTTGATTTCATTGACCATAACTTCTAATTTTGTAAGTTTTCTTTTCCATACAGATATTTGTAAATTCACTGTTTGTGAATTTTTAAAAACATCATTGAAATACAACATTAAATTGTTTTGAGGCTGAGTTGAAAATAAAGTTAGCATCTGTCCACATGTTTTCTAGCTGTCAGGAGTGACCCAGAGTTCTTGAGTCCTCTTCCTTAGCCATCTCATCCTTCTGCTAACTTGGTTTCTGCAATATTTTAAATATCCTTTGTATAACTTGCTTTAGCAGTTGCTAAGTGGAAAATTATTTCATGACAAATATTGTTGACTGGTGCTAATAGCTGGTAATTTTCAAGGTATTTAAAGACCTGTGTAGGGCACAGGGACTTACCAATATATTTATTGTACATAATGTATAAGACCAGTATTCTGTGGATAGGAACCTGTGGCATTAATGGTATATACCAGCTAATTATCAGCCCTGACAATAATGATAACTTTTACTGAGTATTTACTATTTCTCAGCTTTCAATACACTTAAATTGTTATTCCTCCTGATAGTACCTGCATTTCTACAAAAGTTTTCCAAAATCTTAGTATCTTTACCAGGGAGGGTTTCTATTGCCTGATAGAAGAATTCCTTGGGTGAGTATGACTTTGAACACTCCTCAAATTACTTTACGTAAATATTCCTACTCTGTCTTGTTCTAAGTATTCGTCCTAAGCCTTGGCTTCACACTGGAATATTCCTCAGGAATAAGGAGTATTTAAAAACCTTGTTGCCTTGCAACAGACCTGACCAATTATATGAGAATTCCTGGGGGTGTCATGAAGGCATCTGTATTTTTAAAGTTCCCCCAGGTGATTCCAAAATGCAATCAAATTTTTAAAATATTGTTTAAAACCTTCTCCCAACTCGTGAAGTTCATGTGCAAATATTTAGAGTATCATTATCTTAGAAACCTGTGATAAAGTTACTTTTCAAATACCTTCCTTTTCTATACATTGATTCATCTCCCTAGAATTTTTTACATGACCAGAGTTCTATCCATATTAATTTGCAAGTGTGTCTCTGTGTATGTGCCTGTGTGAGTAAAATACTTTTATCCCAAAGAATATATATATATGCATGACCCATGGGCACAGACTATGATATGGGGCCAGACTGAGAGAGGGGAAGGGTGGAGGCAGGGGAAGGGAGGAAGAGTGAGAACAATTGTAATTGTAAAACAATAAAAATAGTAAAAAATAAAAATACTCACTGGTTTTTCACAGGTGTCAGCCACGCAAGACTGAAATCATAATTTTTAGTTGAATTATTTCTTCATATCTTCTGTACCTCCTGCTCTACATCCCATACAATGCACTGAGTGTTTTAGAGATTTAGTTGATAACATACAATTAAAAATCTACCGTACTTGTCTTTTATTTATGGATCATACATTATTGCTTTTGCTGGATACTCACATGTGAAATGAATTACACAGCATGGTTGAGAATCTTCTTCCATGTCAGCCTTTCCCACAACATATGAGAAAAGAATTAGAAAACATGGCATGAAGTCTCTGAGTGTGATTCAGTTGGAGTTCTCCTCAAAACAGCCTCTGAAATTATGCAACTGTAGATTCTTCATCTACTAATGACCATGACTCTGTATTTCCTTGTATTTTTCCTCCCTACTTCTTTCTAAACTTTTGTTACCATTAATTTTACAGAGCCATTATACTGATTAGATTATTTTCCTCTTAATTCAGTTATCCTTAGATTTGGAATATCCTTAGTTTGTGATTACTTTTATGTTGTACAACAGTGACTTCTTTTATGTCTAATAGTGAGGCAAGTATATTTTATACAATGATTCTCTTGAGTGTTGGAAAGATTACAGATTTTCTAAAGATCCAGATTCAAGTTCAATTTGAGACTATGCTCAAAGGAATACAACTTCTAGTTGGAAGTATTGTTTAGGAGTAGCAAAGCTGAGAATGTGGATGCGGTGGAAAGGAGCTAATTACTGACTTCTTTAAAGGTCGGGAATTTAATTATTGTAAGTCACTAATCACAGTTCTTTTACTTTCATTTTTATAGTCTGCAGTTCCACATGTCTCAGTTGAAGCTCTTCCCACATTTGTTCTTCTGAGTGTTTGGATGGACATTAATATTTTTTCATACGTGCTTAAGAATGTGGTGTTCAAAATTGTACAAAACAATCCAGCCAATGCAACAGCGCATGCCAGTCTCGTCTTTGTATTTTCAAAGCCCCGATGCTGAGATACAATGCTCCAAGGCTCTCCCATTTTGGTATGGCTTGTAAGCAAAGTCCCTTTTTTGTTACCAGACGGACTTCTGAAGGATGTTTGTTCAGCAAATAGCCTTGGGAGATATCGTATCTGCCTCCACAGCCAGGGTGGGCTTGTTTATGTTCAGTATAAGAATACTAATGTTTGCCTCTGGGGTAAAAGGCAAGCTTGCTTTCTGTCCATCATAAACTAGGGTTTCTCTCCTGCAGTGTGATGCATTTCATGTGCAGTTGTTACTTGACTCTCTTTACCTTGCTGTGTGAGCACTGGAGGTCAGGGAACTTAAGATTGATATTCTGGTCATTACTCTTAGAAATAAACTAACCTTTGTCTCTGACCCAGGAATCTCTTGTCTTCTGCCAGTGTCAATGAAACTATGGCAGGCTGACTTGTTGCTTGCATGTAGGTTACAATCTCAGAAACTTCTTTATTTTTTCTTTTAGTATTTGACACTATTACTTTAAACAGTCTCATTCTAAAATTTTCTGTCTGAAGAACTATATGAAGAAGATTCTTTCTGTCTTATGTGTTGGTCATTGATTATTTTTTAAACATCTGTTAACCCACTTCCATAAAATCTTGCCTTGTTGATTTTATTCTGAAGTTCTATATATCCAAAAAGTGTTCATTTAAAAAAAAATTATTACATACTTATCACCTCTCACATTTCTGGCACTGACAAATATAAAATCTATCTACATTTTATTAACAAAAATGAGTAAGTCATAACTGGGAAGAGGAAGTTGCCCTAAGGCATGTCAGTGCAGAACTTTCCAATGGATAACAAATAAATAAATTGATTATCTTCAGACGTGGCTGTCAAACCAGCAAAAATCCCTCAAACAGAATCATCACCCACTTTTTCTCATCTTCCCTGTAAATACATTTCTACTGAAGAAACAACATTTCTAATTCATTAGCTTTACTTAAAAATTCAGCAACGTATTGTGAAAGAAAAATGAGGTCGCTTTGAAATAATTTGTTTTTACTGAACTGTTTTTTTGCCTTAATGTTCACATTATTTACTACTAAATGATGACTAAATATTTGTTTGAAAATTGATACCCACAGCTTTTTTGCCTTTTGGCTAAGATAAAGTGAAAATTCATCCCAATTCACTTCTGTGTAGTTTTTAGAAAACATTTTCCTTTTTAGAAGAGAAAATAAGTATGCCTTTACTATCCTCATTTCTTTCCTTGTTTCTATGATTTTGCAAGTAGCAAAATAATAGCCTCTTCCAGCACCCTTGGGTGACAGTCATTGGTCCTAATGAGGTAAAATTACTTAAATTAATGAGGTATTTGCCTCTCCTACTGGATACCCAATTATTGGGACCTGTAATTCCTCCATTTCTGTGTTGGGTTTATTGAGATATAATTGATAAACTACAATATTGTGGGAATTTAACATATCCAATGTGATAATTTTTATATATACATGTATGTATATACACATACATGTATACATGTATAAGTGCATATACCTATACTATATCCATATATGTATGCATGTGTGTGTGTGTGTGTGTGTGTGTAGTGAAGTGACTACCACAATAAGGTTAGTTAACACATCCATCACTTCACATAATTACATTTCGGTTTTTTCTTTTGGTGATGGTGAACGCATTTAAAATCTACTCTCTTAGCAACTTTCAAATGCTTAAGTCAGTATTGCAGTATTGATAACTCTAGTCACCATTATATCCATTACATCATCAGAATGTATCTATAACTGGAATTTTGGATGTTTGACCAACATCTCCCAATTTCCCCAACCCAAACACCCTGACAACCACCATGTTCTCTGTTTCTAATAGTCCAGCTTTCTTAGACTCCACACATAAGTAAAATAATACAGTTTGAATTTCTCTGTCTTATTTTACTTAGCATAATGCCCTCAGGGTCCATCTATTTTATCACAAATGGCAGCATATTCTTCTTTTACATGGCTGAATAATATTCTATTGTGTATACACCACATTTTCTTTATGTATCTGTCAATGGATACTGTCCTTAGATTGCTTCCATACTTCTGTCTACTGTAAATAGTGCTACAGTGATGTGGAGGTGCATGTACCTCTTCAAAACAGTGCTTTCATTTCCATTGAACATCTACTCAGAAGTGAGATTGCTGGATCATATAATAGTTTTAAAAAAGCATTTTTTGAGGAAACAGTTTTTCTATATTTCTACTAAACCAGTTTACATTGACACCAACAGGCACATGGGTTGACTTTTCACCACATGCTTGTCAACACTCATTATCTATTGTCTTTTTAATAATAGCCATTGTAACAAGTATGAGGTAATATCTCATTGTTTTTCTTTGGCATTTCCCTGATGATTATTGATATTGAGCATCTTTATATGTATCTGTTGATCATCTGTATATACTCTTTGGAAAAATGTCTACTCAGTCTATTCAGGTCCTCTTCCCACTTTTTAAATCAGAAATTATCTTTTTTTCTATTGAGTTATATGAAATTCTTACATATTTTCTATACTAACCAATAATCAGATACATGGCTTGCAAATATATTTTCCCATTCCATGGGTTGTCTTTTCATTCTGTTGATTGCTTCTTCTGCTATGAAGAAGCTTTTTAGTTTAATGTAGTTCCACTATTGGTTTTTGCTTTTTATTCCTTATGTTTTTGATGTCATATCTGAAAAGTCATTGTCAAGACCAGTGCCAAGGAACTTTTTTCCTTTTTGTTTTCTTCTAGTTTCACATCTTATGTTTCAGTCTTTAGTCAATTCTTGGTTAATTTTTGTGAGTGGTATAAGGTAGGGGTGAATTTTTTCATCTTTTTTGCTTGACTATCAAAATCTCATAATATTCTTCAGTATTGCTCTTTTACAAATCCAATCTTGGATTTATTTTGCCCCAGGGTGCACTGAAACTTCTCTGCTGGACTCCTTTAATTCCACAAAGGCCTTCTCATCCATTGGTAATTGTCTAACTTGGTGTTCTTTGGAGGAAAGATAGTAGAAATCTCTTACTCTACCATGTTGATGATATCTCTTCATAACTCTTTAAGTTATTTTTATCTTGAAAAATCCAATGATCATTTTTCTTGTTGGAGCAGATGGAATCCAATAAGAGTTGGTAATTTGGTACAGAGAATAAGTAGCATAAATGGTGGGTAGAAAATAGACAGGGGAGGGTAAGAATGGTGTGGGAAATGTAGAAGCTAAAGAACTTATGACACATGGACATGAACTAAAGGGGGGAATGTGGGTGGGAGGGGGTGTGCAGGGTGGAGGGGAATGATGGGGGAGAAATGGGACAACTGTAATAGCATAATCAATAAAACATATTAAAAGAAGAAAGAAAAAATATATATGTAGCTAAAAATGCCATATTTCTGTTTCTTCATTTTCAAAACTTACAATTACATTCTGTACATAATCAAATAAACTTGCCTTATTGGTCTGAATAATAAATGGTGTTATTGAAAGAAATTTGGCTAACATTCCAGAAATTTTATTAAATACTACTGGGTAACAAGTATCCCTAAGTCAGTCATTTCATTTCCTGGTACACAGTAAATGCCCAACAAATATTTCTTCTTTCTCTCAGAGTCTTAATTATGTAATTTATAAAATAACAACAACATCAATCATATAGTTTTATAGAATAGTGTATCAAAACAATACAAGGAAAAGCACAATAAAATATGTTAATTATTGTTTTTCATAATATCTCAAGGAGGAAAGTGTACAGAATTGAAGTGATAATTTATCAAATACACTAGTTTTTACAAACTGAGGTGGCCAGGACTAAATTGGAGAGTTCAAGTCTTACATCTGCAACAGTGATGGCAATGATGATTATGTAAGTGATAACAGCTCTCATTGATTGACTATCATGCGCAGATATTTTGGTGAGTGATCATGTTTTGTTAGCATATTAAAAACCCCAAAAAACTCAATGCAATAAGTATAGTTAATTTTTTACTTTCCAGATGAGGAAAGTGTATTATAGAACAATGGAATAAATGTGCCCTGGTTATACAACTAGCAAGTGGTTCATTTGAGTTTTGGAATAAAAATTTTGACTCCAGAACCCGTGCTCTTATCCACGTAATTGTCACCACTGTATTTTGTCTCTTAACGAGTTGTAAGAAGCATAAGTTCTGTTCTTCTGGGACCACCACAATACATATCCTTCCTGTCCTGCGTGTTTTCATCCTAATCAAATTTCTGGAAAAATCAGGTTCAAGGATTTCTTTCCAAGAAAATTACCTCTTCTAGTTCCTAGCTCCTATTTCATATAATAAATAGAGATAATATAATTTGATGATAATATACAATATAATGTAGTATAAATGAAATATAAGTACATGTTAGTAGCCTCTTGCTGTGACATATTATTCCAGACTGTAGCATCTCAAAGATCATAATCACTCACTCTGTCACAGTTTTGTGTATCATGAGGTGGGGCATGGTTTAGCTGGATGCCTCCAGCCCAGTGCCTCTCAGAAGGCTGCAGTCGGTGTAGGAGCTGGGGCTGCAGTCCTGTAAAGGCTGGCTGGGGGAGAATTTACTCCTAGGCTCATAACTAAAGAACTTTGGCTTCCAGGGTCAGAGTCTCTGACTCTGCAGTAATGCCATGCTGGTGGCACAGTGGTCTACAACAGAGTCAATGCAATTCGCCAGAATCCAATCCCCAGCTCGGTAGCAGTTTTGTGGCCTTAGGCAAGTCATACCGCCTCTCCAAGGCTCAGTTATCTAACCTATAATAAGAATGTACTCATAACATGTAAATTTCTGTGTAAATTATTAGGGCATAGAAAACAGTATATGTTAGCTGCTATAATTAGCCATTAAAAATATGCTGTGTATCTGTTGAATACATGGCCTTTTCCATCACAGTACTTACATTCCAAAGACATAGCAACTAAAAGAGAATAAAAGGTATATATTTAAGGAAAAGACTGCCTCATAAATATAAATTTATTATTTAAAACAGTACATTCAGTTTAGCTACTGCTAAATGAGCTACAATCCCTACATTTCCAATAGCTTATGCATACATATGTATAGGGAATTTTTTCTTTTATATATAACATGTATGCATACCTGCAAATACAGAATCATGTTTTAGTGGTCAATTTATGGAGAACTCAGTTCACAATTTCTTTGTACCTCTGCTTTCATTCTTTAGTGGCTGGCCTTAGAGATAAAACAGCCTGCAGCCCCATAATTGTTGGATGGCCCGGTCCCCCAACAATTTAAATTAAGGTAA
>PVKU01011160.1:0-45746 GCA_004027475.1 Anoura caudifer | reverse complement strand
CCCACAGCTCCATGAGGGAAAATCACCATGTGGCTTTAGCAGAGAATTGCCACTAGGCTTTGCCCGAGTGGAGACCCTCTCGCAGCTTTGCCAGAGGGAGAGATTCCACGTGTTTTCACCAGAGTGCAGACCCCTGCAGCTTTGGTGAAGAGGGAGAGCCACGAGGCTTTGCCACAGTGGGGACCCCTTCCCCACAGCATTGGTAGAAGAAGGACCACGCGGCTTTGGGGTGCTTCCTTTGGCTGCGTGGCCTGGGAGCAAGAGAGACTTCCTGAAAGAAGGGTGAAAGAACTCTTGCCAGTGGGCCATGAAAAGGTGCCACATGGCTTTGGATTAATTAGAGATCCTGCCTGGACGACGACACAGCTGACGGTGTCAAGATCCTGGATCCCGGACGTGTGCTTCTCTTCCTTGCAATTACGGTACCCTGAATTAGGGAAGAGGGAGATAGGAGGCACTGTGGGTGTCTGTGGGTATCCTGAAGGACTTTGATATTTCAATGGAGATGTTAGGTTACTACTTTAACTCTGTATAGTATTAAATAAACATTTCCTTTCCTTTTCACAAATCTCTGGCTTTGAGAGACATCTTTCCATAAGGCGGCGGACAATAACGGACCCTTTCTGTTGCTCAGTAACAGTTTTGGGGGCTCATCTGGGATCTTAATTGCCCGTGGAAGACTGACCCCTCAGGTTCGAGAAAGTGAGACTTTGGAAGTGTTTTGCCAGTCTCAAGAACCTTCAGTTTGCTCTGTAACATTAGGATTATATCCTAAGAACCCTGAAACACCAATCTGAGAGAACCCAGGCACCACAATGTTCACAGAACCACAATTTATAATAGCTAAGTGCTGGAAGAATCCTAAGTGCCCATCAGTAAATGAATGGATCAAACAACTCTGGTATATTTACACAATGGAATTCTATGCAGCAGAAAGAAAGAAGGAGCTCCTACCCTTTTCAACAGCATGGATGGAACTGGAGAGCATTATGCTAAGTGTAATAAGCCAGGCAGTAAAGAACAAATACCATATGATCTCACCGTTAACAGGAACCTAATCAACAAAACAAATAAGCAAGCAAAGTACAGCCAAAGACACTGAAATTGAGAACAGGCTGACAGTGATCAGAAGGGAGAGGGGAGGGGATAACTGGGGAAAATAGTGAAGGGTTTATAGGAACAATTATAAAGGACATATGGACAATAGCAAGGGGGTTGTGGAAATGGGGAGGGAGGTGAGAGGGCTGGGGTGAGGAAAAGCAGAAAGGCTGTAAATTGTACTTGAACAATAATAAAAAATTAAATGAAAAATAATATGAAAGAATAAGGAAAACCGGTCAAAAAATGCAACTAAACAGAGAAATAAAATGAAGAAAACTAAATGGAGAGAAATAAAAACAAATAAAAGAAAAGTAAAAATAATGAAAAAATAGTAATACAAATGTGCAATAAAATGCTAGTTCTATGGGATAGCAAAGTGAAATTTGTCTCAATTTCTCAGTTTCTGGGGTTATCTTTGTGCTCCCTCTTTGGATCTGTCTCTGGACATTTTCCAAATCTAGGTCTTATTGTCTCACTTGGGGGGGAAAAAAGAGAGAGAGAGGAAAGAAAAAAAATAAGCCTCCTGCTGACTTCAAACTGGTTGAGCGAGTTCTGCTGGTCTTCCTGGATGCCACAGGAAGAGGAGAGTTGGGCTTGGCTTTTCTCCCTTCCTATGGTTTTGGGAAGATGGGGACCAGGTCTGGGCCGCAATATTCACAGTTGCCCAGTCTCCAGCCCAGTTCCTCTGTGAGATGCCGGGTTCCCACTGTCCATCTGAGCCAGGCCTGAACCTTTAATGCACCAGTTGCACAGATGTCCATGAGGTGCATCGCCTCCTTGCTGTTTTGCCAGCCCCCCCGTGATGTAAGCTCACCGCTGGGCAAGCAGCACCAGTCAGGCTCTGGGCAAGCAGTGTAAGTCAAGCTTGGGCACATGGCTCAAATCAGCCTATGGGGGAGCCAGGTGAATCAGCTACCTGAGCCAAGTACAGGCAGACAGCTCAAATCACCCTGGGGTGAGCCAGTCACTGTGTGAGAGTTCCTTATGTTACAGAACAGAGGCAGGGAGGGGGTGAACAATATACTATTAATATACCAAATGGTATAATGGTATATAATGGTATAATAATATACCAAATGGACCCCCTCCTTCCCCCCATACTGGGTTTGCTGCCCCCTGCCAGGGAAAGACATTTCTTAATGACAGAAATTGGTGAAAAGGAAAGGAATTATTTATTCAAAAAGTTATACAGACTTAGAGTAATGACTTCATGTCTTCATTAAAATAGTAAAGTTATTTAGAATACCCACAAACATACGCTGTCCTTCCTTCTCCCTCTGCCTAGCCAGTGTACCATATCTCAGGAAAAGAAGTAGAAGTCCTTGACTCAGGTCGCCCCTCAGTTCCTGGTACCAGCAGCTGTGTCGCTGCTGTGATCCTCAGTTAATCCAAAGCCATGTGGCACCTTCTAATGGCCCACCAGTCCTCTCACCCCTTTCCTTCCCAGCAAGATCTCTCCTGCTTCCTAAGCCATGTGGCAACAGGGAGCACCCCAAAGCTGCGTGGTCCCCAAACTTCCTTCTTTTCTCTCTTATGCAGGTGCTGTAACCCGAGGGAGTTGCCTCCCAGTTCCCTCATGGACTGAAGTCACTCCCATCTCCCTTTCTCAAAGCATGGTCACAGCTATTTAACATATCCACCAAAACAGTTAAAAGTTATAGATATGTTAAATGACCATGCCAGAAGTTAGCTGCAAAACTGTTGCTATACAAAACAGTTCTCAATGGCCCTGCTCCATGTGTACCATCCCCCAGTTAAGACTTGTGGGGGTGAGGACATCCTATATATATTTTTAAATATTTCCTGGACACCCTGAGTTCTGGACCCAATTACAAATCCCTATTCGGAGGCCCCCTGGCTGCACCGTGTATCACTTACAAAGAAGCTAAGAGCCTTTTTTTATTTTTCTTCTTTCTTTCTTTCTTTCTTTCTTTCTTTCTTTCTTTCTTTCTTTTTCTTTTCTTTTTTTTTTTGTTTGTTTGTTTGTTTGAGTAAAAGCCTCTTGTTTAAGCCGCCTTTCCTAACAAGTGCCCGACTTTTCACAGAGCCAAATTTTCTAACCAAACTGGAGACTATCCAGGTCAGGGTCCAAAATATCCTAACTCTTCTCCCTTCTCAAGGTGTCACCTGGCTCCCCAATATCTCTGGTAATGACCTAGCTGGAGTCCACAGTTTCAGTGGGTGTACCCCACCTCTGTGTGTCTCCCACTTTATCTCTATTCCCTCTAGCGACTTCCAGCATCTAGGTCCCTCCTGGTGCCAGGCTTCCCTCCCTACTTTGGTAGAGGAGGGAGCTGGTGATCTAATGCTCTTCCCCATATCCTATGGCAGGTGCCAGGTTGCAGGGGGTGGGGCAGGGTGTACCACAGCAGCCTAGGTCCCTGCACAGATACTGAGGACCTTAACATCCCAACATAATCTCCTCACCATCTGGTTTTTTTTTTTTTTTTATGTCCTCTACAATTTTTAGCCTCCAAACTTAATATAAGCTGGGATTCCATTGGCTGTTCTCTCTATTCCCTGGAAGATTGGCTAGGTGTTCCAGCTGGGCAGAGGGAGAACTGGGCTCCACTCCTGCCTACCTCAACACCATCTTTCTCTGCTCTCATGTGGGTTCTTTGTGTAGGAAAGGTTTCACAACAAAAGTCCAGGTGATTTTAAGGGTATGTTTATTAAAGCTGGAGACAGTGAAACAAATTAAGGTCTTAAGATAGAATAAGCAACAGAAGTGAACCTAGGTAGGGCTGCTTTGGGTCTCTAAGAAATAGAAATCACAGTAAAAGAAGTGAGCTCACTGGAAAGTCACAAAAAAAGTGGGGCTTTGGAGACAGGTTCAGGAGGCAATTCCCGGATAAGCTGTGCTACCCACTGCTCCCTTGGTTGCAAGTCTCATGGTGGCCCCTTGGAATTTAGGAGAAGTACACCCACAGGGGAAGAATCGGGGGAGGGGAAAGATGGCGAGGGTGGTTCTGGAAAACAGAGTGTGCCATGAATCCTTTGTATTAAGATATTTTTCTTTCTTTGGCTGCTGGCCAGAATTCTACAGAAGATCTCAGGGGAGGGTCTTAACAGGATATTCATTAGCTTTTCAGGTGTGTTTTTCAACATGTTGATTCATCAACATGTGTGTATAAAGGGATCAGGGTTATTTTTCTGGTTAGTTTTCTTTTTAAAGAATGTTACTGAACAGCAACTGGGACTGAGACCAGTCTACCTTGGGACAGTCTGGAGTGTGTAAACCACTTGTTCCTAAATGTCCTTAGTTAGGGAAGATAAAGCCTTATGATTTATTAGCTGGCTGTAAATTGCTCAAATTTGAATCATTTAATTATTTTTCTGTTTTGTTTATTTCACCCATGAAGGAATTTCCCTAGCTTCTCACTATTCTGGCTCAATTAGACATTTATATAACATACAAAGTGATCACCCCAATAAGTCTAGTAACCATCCAACACCATTAATAGTTATTACAATATTATTGATTATGGTCCTTATGCTGTACTTTCTACCCATGACACTTTTTATAATAGGTAATTTGTACATCTTAAACCCTTGCCCCTTTTACAACCACACCCCAACCACCCTGTCATCTGGCAATCATCAAAATGTATCGTGGATCTATGAGTTTATTTCTATTTTGTTTGTCCATTTTGTTTTTTAGATTCTATGTATAATTGAAATCAATGGTATTTGTCTTTCTTTGCTGACTATTTCACTTAGCATAATATCTTCTATGTCCACCCACATTGTTGCAGATGACAAGATTTCATTCTTTTTATGGTTGAATCATATTCCATTATATATATTCTTTTTTATCCATTCTATCAATGGACACTTAGGTTGCTTCCATATATTTACTATTGTAAATAATGCCACAATAAACATAGGGATGCACATGTCTTTTCAAATTAGTGTTTTGGGTTTCTGTAAAGTGAAATTGCTAGATCCTTCTTTGTCCCTTGTTGTTACAGAACAGAGCCAAGGAGGGGTATGATATACTATTACTAAAAGGACCCCCCACTAGGTTCACTATGCCCACCACCAGAGGAAAGACATCTCTCAATGCCAGAGATTTGTGAAAAGGAAAGGAAATGTTTATTTAAAGTTACACAGAGTGAAATAGTGACCTACTTTACTTCACCAAAATATTAAAGTTGTTTAGGATTCCCATAGATGCACACAGTCCTACCTTCTCCCTCTGCCCTAGTCTGGGGTACTGTATCTCAGGAAAAGAAGCAGAAGCCCATGATTAAGGCTCCCAGCACCATCAGCTGTGTTGCCACCACTATCTCCAGTTAATCCAAAGCCGTGTGGCACCTTCTCATGGCCCACCAGCAGGAGTCCTTTCACCCCTTTTCTTCCAGGCAAAGTCTCTCCTGCTTCCTATGCCATGTGGCAAAAGGGAGCACCCCAAAGCCACGTGGTTCTCCCTTGCCAAAGCTGCAAGGGTCCCCACTCTGCCAAAGTCACATAGTTCTCTCTCTGATGGCTGCCAAGTCTGGGTTTAAAGCTCCGTGCCAATCTTCCTCTACAGCCCTATTTTGGACTTCTCCTACAACTGGTTACACCTGACAGCATTCCTCTATCCTTCTAGCTTTACTGGGCTGCCATTGTAAGTCTGGGCAGGCATGGCCCCATGGTGTGGAGTCCATCATCTCCAAGCTCTCATGCAGGCGCTGTAACCAGGGGGCTGCCCCCAGTTACATCTTGGGTGGAAATCACTTCCATCCCACTGGCTCAAAGCATGACTACAGCTATTTGGCATAGCTATGAAACCATTTAAAGGTTATAGATATGTTAAATGACCATTCTAGAGGTTATCTGCAAAACTGTTCCTATGCAAAACAACTCAAAGGCCCAGTTCCATGTATCCCACTCCTCAGCTCAGACTTGTGGGGGTGAGGGCATCCCATATTTTTTATTTCTTGGACACCCTGAGTTATGGGCCCCATTACAAATCCTTCTTTTGGGAGCCTCCTGGCTCTGCCCTCCTACAATGTTATGATGGAATGCTGCTTCAAGAGAGTGCAAATGAGGGTGCAATAATACCCATGCTCTCAGATGTTTGTGTTTCAGAGGTACTGCCCACTGAGGAAAAGTAGAGTAGGGCTAGTGTGAAGAACAACAGAAGTACCAGAAGAGAGCCCATGGAAAGACAGCCTCACAAGTCACACCCTATGAGGGCAGGTCTGAAACAGGAAGGGAGAGGCTCATGCCTCCCAAGAATGGATAACCAGAGTAAAACAAAGAGGGGAAGGCAGTGGAATGGAGGGCAGAAAGCAGAGATCTATGTATTACTTCATGGAGTTCCTATGAGAGGATGTGGAACAGTTGGAACTGCAGTGGTAAGCATAGTTAGAGAGGGAACTTGACTGAGATGGAATGCCCATCCAAAGCCTGGGTGTCCTCGAGAAAAAAAATCCATTTTTAAAGGCCCACAAGTGTATGCATCCATGTCAAAAAGTTTTTACATACAAGAATAGAGAGACATTCTGCAAGCATTGGAAGAATTAGGTGGTCACCCCACTGTACCCCAGTTGTCTACAGTGAGGTGTGGAACCCAGGGAGAGGATCCCCTAATCTGAGGAGCCCATCTGTCTCTATATGCTGAGAAAAAAAACACATGTTCTCTTTAAGTAAGAAATCTCTAAGACCTCCTTTTGCACTGTATGGACATGAACCAGAACTGTGTCCACAAGGATGGGAACGGCCTCATCCTCCATGGTTGCATCCTCAGAAGGCAACCTGATGGAATCTCTGGTTGCTGGGGCAGAGCCTAGCCAGCATGGCCTGATGGGCCATCTCTTCTGTGCCCTGCTCCTTCCTGGAAATGGGAAGGTTGTTTCTCTAGGCATGCCCTTTACCTTCTGAGTCACAAACTTTCAACTTGGCATGGCATAGCTTCTTTAGTTTATAAATCATCATTTCTATTTCAGCTCTTGGCCTCAGTTTTAACTGGTCATAGCTAAACACAGTCACTCCACTCCCCTCATTAGTGATGGTTTTAGGGGTGGGAATATGACCCAATGCTGGGTAGTGGAAAAGGAGAAAGCTGATGCATGTGAAACAACAGACCTGGGATGACAGCCACCACTTGGTGGTGCAGGGAAAGGAGGAAAGATCTGGTCCCGGTGGCATCACTAATCACCCCTACACTCTTACAATGTGACAGTAAATCCTGGGTATCTTACTTCCTGAGCAACTGAGTATTCTGTTCCCTTATGTTTGTAACTGATGAACTCAGTGTGTTTCAGTTATCTTAAAATAATAATGGTGCAGTAGATGAGTGGCTAAAAAGCTGTGGTATGTTTACACAATGGAATACTACGGCTGTAACAAAGGAAATCTTACCTCTTGTGACAGCATAAGATAGACCTAGAGAACATTATGCTAAGTGAAATAAGCCAGATAGGGAAAGACAAATACTATATGATCTCATTTATATGTGAAATCTAATGAATAATATAAACAAACAAACAAAATAGAAACAGACTCATAGATAGAGAACAGACTAACAACTCTCAGAGGGGAGGGGGTCGGTGGCCTGGGTGAAGAGATTAAGCAAAACAAAAACAAAAACTAAACATATAGACACAGACAACAGTATAGTGATTACCAGAGGGAAAGGAGGTTGAGGGGAGGTGGGAGAGGGTAAAGGAGGGATAAACAGTAATGGACAGAGACTTGACTTTGGGTGGTGAACAAACCATGCAGATGATGTATGATATGATTGTGTACCTGAAACTTATATAATTTTGTTAATCAGTGTCATTCCTTTGTGCCAGTCCTTTTATTATTTGAAAAAAATAATACTTTATTTATTTATTTTTAGAGAGAGGGGAAGGGAAGGAGAAAGAGAGGGAGAGAAACATCAATGCATGATTGCCTCTCGCGCACCCACTAAATATCCATGTCCACAGCTATTTAACATATCTATGAAACCAGTTAAAGGTTATAGATATGTTAAATGATCATGCCAGAGGTTAGCTGCAAAACCATTGCTGTACGAAATATCTTTGCATGTTCTTGCTTCATTGTCCCTTCCCCCAACTCACCCCTGTGGGAGGGGAGAGGTAAGGACATCCTATATATCTTTCTAATATTTCCTGGACACCTTGAGTTCTGGACCCCATTCCAAATCCCTATTTAGGGACCCCTCTTGGCTGCACCCTGTTACATTGTCACAGCTTTTATCTTAGATATACTTTGTCTAATATATTATTATATCAGATTTTTCATTTTCCTCCTTATGAAATATCATTTTTTATTTCTATATTTTCAAACAGTGTGTGTCTTCTGATCTGATGTAGGTGTCTTGTAGGCAGCATACATATGGGTCTTGCTTTCTTATCCATTCAGCCATCCTATGTCTTTTCATTGGAGCATTCAATCCATTTACATTTAAAGTAATTGATAGGTATGTAGTTATTTCCAGTTTATTGTTTATGTTTTTTATCTTTTTTCTTCCTCTAATTAGTTTGATGGTGATATACTCCTTTAGCCTTTTAGTTTATAAATTATGTTTTATTGTTTATGCTATTACAGTTGTGTCAGTTTTCCCCTTTGCTCCCCTCTACCAAGCCCCTCAACATCCTAAAGCATGGGTGACCAACCCACGGCCCATGGGCCACATGTGGCCCAGGATGGCTATAAATGAGGCCCAACACAAAATCATAAAATTACTTAAAACCTTTTTTTTGCTCATCCATTTTCATTAGTGTTTGTGTATTTAATGTGTGGCCCAAGACAACTCTTCTTCAAGTGTGGGCCAGAGATGCTAAAAGTTTGGACACCCCTCCCCTAAAGCATTCCCCACACTGTTGTCCATATTCATGGGTCATGCATATATGTTCTATTCCCTATACTCTACTTTATATCCCCATGACTATTTTATAACTTCCAATTTGTACTTCTTCACCTTTTTTGCCCATCCTCCCACCCCACTCCCATCTGACAACCACCTAACCATTCTCTATATCTATGATTCTGTTTCAGTTCTGCTTGTTTGTTTATTTTGTTTTTTTATAATCAATTATCAATAGATATATATTTATTGCCATTTAATTTACCATAATTGTGATCTTCTTTTTATAAAAGAAGACCCTTTATTTCATATAATACTGGTTTGTTGGTGTTGAACTCCTTTAGTGCTTTCTTGTCTGGGAAGCTCTTTATCTGTCCTTTGATTCTAAATGATAGCTTTCCTGGGTAGAGTAATCTTGGTTGTGGGGTCCTTGATTTTCATCACTTTGAATATCACTTGCCAATCCCTTATAGCCTCCAAAATTTCTTGAGAAATCAGCAGTCTTATGGAAGCTCCTTATAAGTAACAAACTACTTTTCTCTTGCTGCTTGTAATATTCCTTCTTTGTCTTTAACCTCTGACATTTTATTTATGATATGTGGACCACTTTGGGTTCAACTGTTTGGAATTCTCTGTGCTTCTGTGACTTATATATCTATTTCATACACCAAGTTAGGGAAGCTTTCGGTCATTATTTTTTTAAATAAGTTTCCAATTTCTTACTCTCTTCTCCTTCCAGCACCTGCATGATGTGAACATTGGTATGCTTGATGTTTTCTCATACGCTACTTACACTATCCTCATTATTTTTTATTCTTGTTGTTCTGGTTGGCTGTTTTTTACTTTCTTATATGTTGGTTTCCAAAAATGTTGGTTTGATTCTCAGCTTCATCCACTCTTCTGTTGTTTTCCTAAAAATTGATCATTTCAATTAATGTATCATTCACTTATGACTGTGTTTTTGAATGCTGTTAATGTACTTAATGAGTTTCTTGAGCAATCTTATAACCGGTGTTTTGAATTCTGCATCTAGATGCTTGCTTGTCTCCATTTTGTTTAGTTCTTTTTCTGGAGTTTTGATCTTTTCTTTCATTTGAGCCATGTTTCTTTGTCTCCTCATCTGGGAAGCCTCACTGTGTTTGCTTTTATGTATTAGGTAGAGCTCCTACATCTCTCAGGATTCGTAGACTGGCCTAATGTAGTAGGTGTCCTGTAGAGTCTGGTGGCACAGCATCTGCTATTATCCAAGCTGGGTACTCCAGGTACATCCATAGTGTGGGCTCTGTGCATCCTCCTCTTGTAGTGGAGTCTTGACTGTTAGCATGTCAAAGGTCAGCCACCAACTGTGTTCTCTCCAGGGTCACACGGCATAAGCTACCAAAAGGTCTACAGATCAATGCTACTTTTCTGAGCTTGGAGGAGCCCACAAAAGGCCAACCTGTGATCCACATCAAGCTGGGGCTAGTGCTGGCCCTGGGGCAACTTGGCAAGTGGTCACTCACTGAAGCCAGATGCTGCTTGTTTGAAAGAATTTAGGAAAATCTGAAGCATGTGCATAGACAAGTCATTATATGGGAAAGCCACTGGAAACAGCTTGGTTGGGCCTGAAACTTGGGTGGGGCAGGGTTCAGGTCATCACCCAGTGTGGCAAACAGTATGAGCCAGGTTGATTAATATCAGGTATGTGTCTGCCTACTGATTACTGATTCTGTGGCTTGGAAGGCTCAGAAAAAGAACAGTGGCCTCTGCCAGCACTTCTATCTGGGAGAAAACTGTCCCCAAGATTTTGCCCTGATTATGTTATGATGACTTTCAGTCTTCTGCCCCTATGCTGAGGCTCTGAGGGAGTAAGTCCAAGTAAGTCTGAGGGTGGGCCCTTTCAGAGGAACTTCCTAAGACTCCAGAATTTTCTGTCTTCTGCAGCCACAATCTCCACTGGCTTTTTAGAGCCAGAAGTTAAATGGGCTTGTCTTCTTGGCACTGGAACACTGAGCTGCAAGGCCAAGTGTGGGGCTGGGATCCCCCACTCCTGAGATGACCTTCTTGATATTTATCCACCACAGGTGGGTCAGGAAAAGCCTGTTACATGTGCCCACCTCTCCTACGAGTCTCAATGTGGTCTCTTCTTTAACTTTGTAATTGGTTTCTTCTTTAATTCTATAGTTGTATGATTTCCATTCAGCTCAGTTTTTGGTGGGTCTGAATAATGGTTGTTCTATAGTTTAGTTGTAATTTCAATGTGGTTGTGTAAGGAGGTAAGTTGTGTTTACCTACGCTGCCACCTTGACTGTAAGTCCTTTTTTAGCTTTTTCTTGCCTGGGAAATTCTCTCTTTCTCTCTTCTTTGGTTTTATTTATTTATTTATTTAAATTAATTTTAGAGAGAAAGAAAGGAAGGGAGAGGAAGAAAGAGAGAAGCATCAGTTTGTTGTTCCACCCCTTCATGCATTCATTGATTCATTCTTCGATGTGCCCTGACCATTCACCAAACTTACAATCTTGGTGTATTGGAATAACTGTCTAACCAACTGAGCTTCCCAGTCAGGGCTCCTGTCCTTTTTAAGTTATAGGCTGCTGGATAGAGTAATCTTCATTATAGGTCCTTGCATTTTATCATTTTGAATATATTGCTCCAATCCCTTCTTGCCTGGAATGTTTCTGTTGAGAAATCAGCTGAGAGTCCTATGGGTGCTTCTTTGTAGATAGCTAACTGCTTTTCTCTTGCTGCCTTTAAGATTCTCTCTTTGTATTTCACCTTTGGAATTCAAATTATGGTAAGTCTTGGTGTGGGCCTCTTTTGGTTCATCATGTGAGACTTTCTGCAGAAGTTATCATAACTTCTCTTCCTGATACTGGAACCCTGTGCTGGGGATTCTTGTGTGGTGTTGGGACCAGCCTCTGCAGCCAAGTTATATCACTCCTGATTTTTAACTGGTACACATGGGTGTGAAGCCAGCCCCCTCTAAGTCTCTGTCCCTCCTACCAGTCTCAAGGTGGTTTCTTCTTTTTTATTCTTAGGTTACAGGACTTCTGTTCAGCTGGACTTCAGGTGGTTTCTGGTAATGGTTGTTCCATAATTCAGTTGTAATTTTGATGTGGTTCTGGGAAAAGCTGAGCCCATCATAGTTATCTACCCCACCATTTTGACTGAAAGTCTGTATAATCCCTATAATATGCTGCTGAAATTGGTTTGCTAGTAGTTTGTTGAGGAATTTTGCATCTGACTTTAGTATTATGGTAATGATGGCCTCATAAAATGAATTAGGAAAGTGTCATCATCTTTCATTTCTTTTGGAAAATTTTGAGGAGGATTTTGTTCATTCTTTAAATGTTTGATAGAATTCATCAGTGAAGCTATCATGCCCAGATCTTTCCTTTGTCAGAAAATTTTCAAAGTATCTGACCAGTTATAGGCTTGTTCTAATTTTCTATTTCTTCATAATTTTGTTTAGGTAGTTTTTGTGATTCTGGAAAGTTGTCCATTTCATCTACATTATTCAACTTGTTGATGTACTACTGTTCAAAGTATGCTCTTATAATCCTTGTTATTCCTGTAGAACTGGTAGTAATGTCCCCCTTTCATTTCTGATTTTAGTAATTTGAGTCTTTTCTCTTTTTTAGTCCATCTAGCTAGCAGTTTATCAGTTTTATTGATCTTTTCAAAAAACTGTTATGGAAAATAATTCAGAAAATAATGACTCTGGCATGATTCGGTGTAATGGAGTGAGGCTTTATTACACGTGTGGACTCAGAGGAGGCAGTCTCCAAATTCTGGGCCCCAAACCTTGGCTGAGCAGGGCTTTTATTGCTCTCCCGATGCCCTATCCTACGTGGCAGAAGTAGGAGGTACAGAAACTGATGCAAAAATAACTATAGGGTTGAGGTGTCCTTATTGGAAGCTGGGTATACAGAAGCCGGAGCAGAAGTTATGACTACTTAACTGAAACCAGACAGTTTGGCGGTTTCTAAGTAACCTAAACAAAACTCTTTCCCAGTTCCCAGTCCCTCTTCTGGGTCACCTTGTCCTAGTTGACTTTTCTTCTACATTCCCCCCCTTTGATGCTGAGACATATTATTATTCTCAGAATCAATAGCTAAATTCAGGGTTACTGTCACCTTGGGGTAGTCTATTATAATGGTGTCTCTGGAGAGAAAGGATCTTCACGGTGGCCTTGCTGGTTACAGTGGCCTCAATCTGCTGGATAAGGGTGTGGAGTAAGCAAGGTCCTAGGGATACGACAAGGAAAAGGATGAGTAGGGGCCCTAAGACTGGGGCTAAAACTGAATACATGATAGATTGCCACCAAGGGGTGGATTCCCAAGGTTGGTTCTGGTTCTTAATCTTGTTCTGAATATCCTGGAGTTTGTGGATATTTTCTTCTACTAAAGCTGTGGGGGCCTGTACTCTGGTGAAACTGCATGGAATCTCCTCCCTCTGGCAAGTTTATAGTCATATAAAGGACAATGGACGAAGGTCTCATCTTCTTGTAACTACTTCCGGCTGGACATGGATGTCGTCCTACCTACCCTTGGGTCAGGAGTGCCCTGAAAGGGAGGGGTGCAGTACAGAGGGAGTCCTTCCTGTAAGGGGAAGGACTTTACAGAATCCTGATCAGTTGGCAGTCACCAGGAAGTCGCAGGCTTGGTGTCCAAAGGCTGGCATTACTGGACAGTTGGCATTCTGGTCAGGTCATATTCTGGAGGAGATAGATTTGAAAAGAGAATTGGAAGCACAATTAAATCATAACCACTAAATGACCAAGGCAGGGTCTTACATAAAGAAATGGCTTATCTGGAGGAAGGTATACAAGGCATTTGCACCTATCCAAAACTCTGATGGCCCAGTATACTTCACTGGGGCTGAGGGGACTATATTGGGATTTCCCTCCTTTCAGATATCTGGGCCCTTTCTGTCCAAGCCACCAAGACAGAAAAGGGAGAATTAGTTCTAAAGTGAAGCCCACAGACTGCCCCAACCCTTCACCAACCCAACCGCTTAGTTCAGCCAAACTGTTGAGTCTCATGGGCCGACGATGAAGATGGGCTTCTCAAGTGAGGCCTATATTGCAACCAATCACCCAGGTAATGAGGTCATAGGCATACACCCTATGGAAACAGAAGAACACACAGGTTAATTCATACAACAATCCCCAAAACAGTCTCTGTGGCTGTGAGATGGTCCTTTGGGAAGACACTGAGTTGCAAGGTCCTTCCTGCCTGTAATTGTACATCCTTGGTGACATTACAGACCCAGTTTCAACTTTCAAATGAAAGCAAACTTTTGAGACAGTTTGCTGTGCCATTCTGATGTCTGATACTGAACTTTGTGATTTTCCTTACATCACAATTTTTCTCCTTAAAATCACCCTCATTGTTATTACAGGGACTACTTTGGGTCCTGCTTTTAATTTTGACTGTTCGTTTGCATAAACACACCAAGAGCAGCCTAGATCACCTATGATCTTTAAGTCTACTTTGCTGGAACTCACACAGGGAACCCTTAGATTGACTTCTCAGTCTGCCCCTCGGGGCACAGAAGCAGAGCCACACATCTGCCATCTGGCTTTGCCTGTACCAGTCATTGCATTCAAATCCTTGAGCCTTCCATTGTGCCTACAGGTTCCTTTTTATCCATCTTTCAGGAAAGCAACCTTCTTTCCTTCCCTGGAAAGACTGGCACAAACCACACAACCAGCCAAAGTACCAGGCTTTTTCTTGTGGGCTTTCACTAGCTTTGCAAGTCAATCCCAGTTCCTCAGGGCTTTCTGGTGACAACCAGAACCCATACATGCCTCCTTCAGG
The DNA here is from genome assembly GCA_004027475.1 of Anoura caudifer. NCBI lineage: Eukaryota > Metazoa > Chordata > Mammalia > Chiroptera > Phyllostomidae > Anoura > Anoura caudifer. Next base: position 31,040 of record PVKU01011160.1, on the reverse strand, counting down.
TGTGACATTCCAGTCAAAGTCTTGGTTAACAAAACCACTATTAACAACTAGTCTTATTGGTTTTATGCAAAGAAACCTTATGTCATCAATCACTCCATCAGAATGCCAAATTCTGGAGGGATCAGGTAGGAAGAAAAATACAAAGTGTCAAGGAAAATCCTTTTCCTTCTAATATCACCAAAATTGCATCTCTATGCCTTATACATTCCATTACTAACACCACATACTTCCTTCCCAAAACTTTCACTTTTCCATCTATCTTTACAGTTTCCCACAAACCTTCTGCAACATCCACAAACCTTCTAATCTTACTTTTCCTTGTTCACTTTCCTACAGATTATGAAGTTTCAACCTTCCCTGGAATCCTCAATTTCCTTTTCAGAGCAGATACAGAGCAAAATCTGAAACAATACACAGGTAGAGGCATTCTCTTGCACCAGTGCATCCATGGGTGCCTGGCAGAGACATGCTCTTTCACCTCAGACTGAAACACATCAGCCCCAAACGACCCTTCCTGGGTCCCAAGTGACAAGGGCATTCTCCCCAACCAGGTACAGGTGACCTTAAATTAGGTCTTACAGATACAGGATTCTGCTCAGAAACAATTCCCTACTGAAACCACATTCCCATAATGCCAGAAAAAGTGCAGTTGAGGTTTCCTTTCTTCCAGGTTTAAAACTTTCACATCCTTTATACATATTCCTGCACATCCAGATTTTTAACCATTATTCACTTTTAATCCTAGTTTCTTTCCCACACTGGGAAGGACTATACTTAAACTTAGTATGAGGCAGCAAAAAAATCCCTAGCACCACTGGTACCTTCTACTAAAAGTCCCTAAATTTGCAGACACATCTTGCAGTTTTCCTAAAGCTTAGACCTTGCAAAAACCTTGTAAGTCAGATGGTCACCCTTGGACCTCCGTTAAAGACCTTCAGAACCAGAGCCATCTGTGTCCTTGTCCAGCTAGGAGGCTGGTTACAGCATGTGGCACGTGAAGGTTAGTCTTCTGTCCCTAGGTTAGCTTATCTACCTCCTGCAGGAGGATTACTGTGGCTGCTATCACCCTCAAGCAAGGGGGGGAGGGCGGCAATCCTGCCACAACATTGTCTAGCTACTTGGACAGATAGGCTACAGGCTTGTGCCAAAGTCCGACCTCCTGAGTCAGGACCCCTAGGGCTACCTTATCTCGTTCATGGGCAAACAGGGAGAACAGCTTGTCAGGGTTGGGCAGGCCGAGGGCTGGAGCTCTGACCAGGAGTTCTTTTAGTCTTTCAAAGGCACTCTGCTGCTCTGGTCCCCAGTTGAATGGGGCAGTCTCAGCCCCGCTTAGGGCCTGGTACAGTGGTTCAGCTATTTCTGCATACCCTGGAATCCATATTCGGCAGAATCCAGCTGTCCCTAAAAATTCCTGAAGCTGTTTTCTGCTTGTGGGTCTGGTTTGCTGACTGATTACAGCCCTTCTTTCAGTTCCTAATGTCCTTCGACTGCTCAGAGATCCTGCATGGGGCGATATCCAGACCCATCTGGCTTCTATTGGGGGGGGGGCGTGTTCCACTGCGACTGGCAGGGGACCAATATCCCTATCCTGGCTTCTCTGGGGATGTGATACTGCCTAAGGCAGCAAGGCTGTGCTCCCGGCTTCAAGTCTATGATTACAGGAGTATGGCCAGTGGCAAGGCCTGGTGGATTTCCTTCTGCCCATACGCTCCCCACGTTTCCTCCCCTGATGGCGCAGACAAACAAAGTGTTTCAGGGTTCTCTCACTCACCCACTCATGCTCCGTAGGCTGACACCCGTGGAGCCACAAACACATTCACTCTCTTTCACACACACAATTTCGCAGAGTTTATTACTTTTCCCTCCCCGAGAAAGGGAAATCTGATCCAGATATCCGATGCCACTAGGGCCTGAGTTCCCTCCCGAGAGAGAGATATCTGATCCAGAAATCTGAGGCCACTGGGGCCCAATGAGGGTGATCAGCCCTCCTCCGAGTCTCGGTCCAGTCCCTGGGGCACTTACCGATTTGGCGCCTTCTGACAAGCCTCAGTCCGCTTTCCCCACCTGCCCGAGTTGAGCGGCAGCTTGGAACCCCAGGCGGAGGCGAGCCACAGCTTTCCAGGACCCAAAATCCCCGGAGCACGTGCTTCCCTCAGGCTGCTGGCTCTCCCCTTCAGTCCCGGCCGCCTTCACCAGAGGCAAACGGCCTGCTCGTGTGAGTCATTTCCCGGTCAGGGAACCAAAATGTTACGGAAAATAATTTGGAAAATAATGACTCTGGAGCGATTTGGGGTGATGGAGTGAGGCTTTATTACACGCGCAGACCCAGAGGAGGCAGTCTCCAAATTCTGGGCCCCGAACCTTGGCTGGGCAGGGCTTTTATTGTTCTCTGGATGCCATATCCTACATGGCAAAAGCAGGAGGTACAGAAGCTGATGCAAAAATAACTCTAGCCTTGAGGTGTCCTTATCAGAAGCTGGGTGTACAGAAGCCAAAACAGAAGTTATGACTACCTAACCAAAGCCCAACAGTTTTGCAGTTTCTAAGTAACCTAAACAAAACTCTTTCCCAGTTCCCAGTCCCTCTTCTGGGTCACCTTGTCCTAGTTGACTTTTCCTCTACACAAGTGAAAGAGAAGGAAGAATCTCCAGAAAAAGAGCTAAATGAAATTGAGGCAAGGAAATGATCAAATATAGAGGTGAAAGTAATGATTATAAGGATAGTCAAGGAACTTAATGAGAACTATATCCGCACAAAAAAGGTAATAGAAACTGTGAATAAGAATCAATTGGAAAGGAAGAATACAATATCTGAAATGAAGAATATACTAGAAGGAATTAAAAGCAAATTACATAAAGTAGAAGATTGATTCAGTGATTTCGAAGAAAAGGTAGAAAGCAAAACCAACTCAGAGCACCAAACCCACCCCCCACCAAAAAAAATTTTTTTTTTCTAAAAAAGAATGCGGATACCCCTGGCTGGTGTGGCTCAGTGTATTGACACTGGCCTGTGAACCAAAGGGTCACCAGTTTGATTTCCAGTCAGGGCACCTGCTTGGGTTGTGGGCCAGGTCCCCTGCTGGGGGTACATGAGGGGCAACCACACATTGATGTTTCTCTATCACTCTTTCTCCTTCTCTTCCCCTCTCTCTAAAAAATAAATAAATAAAATCTTTAAAAGAAAAGAATGAGGATAGTTTATGAAAGATTTGGGAGGACATGAAATATAACAATATTCACTTCATAGGGATACCAGAAAAAGAGGAAAGAAAGTAAGGCATAGAAAACTTGTTTCCTTATGATGGCCACTCTCACTGGTGTGAAATGCTATCTCATTGTGGTTTTAATATACATCTCTCTGATGGCTGGTGATGCTGAGCATCTTTTCATATGTCTCTGAGCCCTCTGCATGTCCTTCTTGGAGAAGTGTCTGTTCAGGTCTTTTGCCCATTTTGTAATTGGGTACTTTGTCCTCCTGGAATGGACTTGTGTGAGTTCCTTGCATATTTTGGAGAACAAACCCTTCTCTGAGGTATCATTGGCAAATATGTTTTCCCATATAGTTGGTTCTCTTTTCATTTTAATGCTGTTTTCTTTAGCCATGTAGTAGCTTTTTATGTTGATGAGATCCCACTTGTTTATTCTTTCCTTTGTGACCCTTGCTCTAGGGCACACATCAACAAACAACTAGTGGTGGAGAGGATGTGTAGAAAAGGATACCCTAGTGTACTGTTGATGGGAGTGCAGACTGGTGCAGTCACTGTGGAAAACAGTATGGAATTTCCTCAAAAAACTAAAAATGGAGCTGCCTTTTGACCTGACAATTCCACTGCTGGGATTACATCCTAAGAACCATGAAACACTAATCCCAAAGAACCTATGAACCCCAATGGTTATAGCAGCACAGTTTATAATAGCCAAGTGCTGGAAGCAACCTACGTGCCCATCAGTAAATGAATGGATAAAAAAACTATGGTACATTTACACGATGGAATACTACATAGCAGAAAGAAAGAAGGAGCTCCTACCCTTAGCGACAGCATGGATGGAACTGGAGAGCATTATGCTAAGTGAAATAAGCCAGGCAGTGAAAGACAAATACCATATAATCTCACCTATAAGTGGAACTTAATCAACAGAACAAACAGGCAAGGAAAATATAACCAGAGACATTGAAATTAAGAACAAACTGACAGTAGCCAGAGGGGAGGTGGGAGGTGATAATGGCGGGTGGGGGGAGGGGGAAGGGTTTTCAGGAACAACTATAAAGGACACATAGACACAACCAAGGGGAATGGAATCAGGGGAGGGAGGTGGGGATGGCTGGGGTAGTGGGGAGTGGTTGGAGGGAAAATACAGACAAAAAATAAAAATGAATAATTAAGAAAATTAGAAAAGGAAATAAAGAAAAGAAAGCCTGTTTGAAGAAATAATGAGAGAAAACATCCCTAACATGATAAGGGAGTCATGCAGGTTCAAGTAGCACAAAGTCCCATCAAGGTGAATCCAAAGAGATTTACACCAAGACACATCGCAATTAAAATGGCAAAGACAGAGAGAGAATATTAAAGCCAGTGAAAGACAAAGTTGCCTTCAGAGGAGCTGCGATAAGACAGTCAGCTTATCTGTCTGATTTTTTCAAAACAAATGCAGCAGGCCAAATGGACTGGCATGAAATATTACAAGTAATAAAAAGAAAGAATCTGCAACCAGGCCAACTATATCCAGCAGGGCTCTCATTTAAAATGGAAGGTGAAATAAAGAGCATCAAGACAAAAAATACCTAAAGTAGTAAATTTCAACCAAAGAAACATTGCAGGGTGCTACAGGGCCTGCTTTAAAAAGAAGAGGTGTATGTGTGTGTGTGTGGGGGGGGAACTAGGTGCAATGGGAAAAAATGGCAATGAATAAGTACCTATAAGTAACTACATTAAATGTAAATGGATTAAAAGCTCAAATCAAAAGATATAGAGTAGCTGAACAGAGGAGAAAACATGACTGCATATATGCTGTCTCCAGAAGATCCACCTCAGATCTAAAGATATACACAGGCTGAAAGTAAAGGGATGGAAAAAATACTTATATCTGAAAAAATAGACTTCAAAACAAAGACCATAACAAGAGACAAACAAGGTCACTTGATAATACTTAATGGGTCAGTCAAACAAGAGGCTACAACCATTGTAAATATATATGCACCCAATACAAGGAGGATGTATATAGAGAAAATCTTGCAGGAATTTAAAAAGGAGATTGAGAGCAATAAAATACAGTAATTGTAAGTGATTAAATTTTTAACTTTTATTTTTTATTGTTATTCAGTTACAGTTGTCATGTCTTTTACCCCATTAGCCTCTCCTGTTCCATGCTCCCCACTCTCACAGTCAATGCCTTCCGTTGCCCATGCCCATGAGTCCTCTATTTGTATTCCTTGACTTGCCCCTTCCCCTTCTTTCCCCTGATATCTCCCTCACCCTTCCTCTCTGGTCACTGTCAGTTTGTTCTTTATTTCTAAGTCTCTGGCTCTATTTTGCTCATTTGTTTGTTTTGTTGATTAGGTTTCAATTATAGGTGAGATCATATGGTATTTGTCTTTCACAGCCTGGCTTATTTCACTTAGAATAATGCTCTCCAGTTCCATCCATGCTGTCACAAAGAGTGGTACCTGCTTCATTCTTTCTGCTGTGTAGTATTCCATTGTGTAAATGTACCACAGTTTTTTGAACCATTCTTTTCATGATGGGCACTTAAGATGTTTCCAGCAGTTGGCTATTGTAAGTTGCGCTGCTATGAACATTAGGGTGCATAGGTTCTTTTGAATTGGTGATTCAGGAGGCTTAGGGTACAATCCCAGCAGTGGAATCACTGAATTGAAAGGGAGTTCCATCTTTAGTTTTTTGAGAAAATTCCATTCTGTTTTCCACAGTGGCTGCACCAGTCTGCATTCCCACCAACAATGTACTAGGGTTCCTTTTTTCTCCACAGCCTCACCAGCACTTGTTCAATGATCTATTGATGATGGCCATTCTGACCAGTGTGAAGTGGTATCTCACTGTGGTTTTAGTTTGCATCTCTCTAATGGCTAGTGATGTTGAGCATTTTTTATGTGTCTATAGGTCCTCTGAATGTCATCCTTGGAGAAGTCTCTGTTCATGTCCATTGCCCATTAGTTAATCAGATTGTTTCTCTTCCTGGTGTGGAGGCATGTGAGTTCCTTGTTTGTTTGTTTTGTTTTTTTTTGAAAGTATAATTTATTGATATGCTATTACACTTGTTCCATTTTTTATTCTGTTTATTCCCCTCCTCCCTGCACCCCCTTCCCACCAGCATTCTCACCCACCTTAGTTCATGTCCATGAGTCATACATAGAAGTTTCTTGGGTTCTCCATTTCCTATACAATTCTTAACCTCCCCCTGTATATTATGAACCTACCATTTATGTTTCTTATTCCCTGTACCTTTCCCCCCATTCTCACCCCTCCCCCTCCCCACTGATAACCCTCCATGTGATCTCTATTTCTTTGATTCTGTTCCCCTCTAGTTTGCTTACTTTGTTTTTGTTTTTAGATCAGTTGTTGATAGTTGTGAGATTGTTGTCATTTTACTTTTCATAGTTTTGATCATCTTCTTTTTCTTAGATAAGTCCCTTTAACATTTCATATAATAAGGGCTTGGTGATGATGAACTCTTTTAACTTGACCTTATCTGGGATGCACTGATCTGCCCCTCCATTCTAAATGATAGCTTTGCTGGATAGAGGAACCTTGGATTTAGATCCTTGATTTTCCTGACTGGATTCTGATTGACAATATTTTGTTGAGGTTTAGTGTGTATGTTCATCAGTGATATTTGCTTGTAGTTTTCTTTGTTGTGTCTTACCTGGTTTTGGATTTAGGATAATATTGGCCTCATAAAAATAATTTGGGAATCTTCCCTGTTTTTGGATTTTTTTTTTTTTGGAATAGTTTGAGAAGAATTGATGTAGCTTTTTCTTAAATGTTTGGTAAAATTCTCCTGTGAAGCTGTCCAGTCCAGGGCTTTTGTGTGTTGGGAATTTTTTGATCACAGCTTCAATTTCACTAGCTGTTATCAGTCTATTCAGGCTTTCTGTTTTGTTTTTTTTTTTTACTCAGTTTTGGAGGATTATATGTTTTTTAAAATTTGTCTCTTTCACCTAGGTTTTTAAATTCCTTGTCATATAGTTCCTCATAGTAATGTTTTATGATCTCTTGTATTTCTGTGGTATTGATTGTAATTTCTCCTCTTTCATTTCGTATTTTATTTACTTGGTTCATCTCTCTTTTTTTCTTGATGAGTCTGGTTAAAGGCTTTTGGATTTTGTTTATCTTTTCAAAGAACCAGCTCCTGGATTTATTGATCCTTTAGATTGTTCTTTTAGTCTCTGCGTCATTTAATTCTGCTGTGATATTGATTATTTACTCACTTCTACCCATCCTGGGCTTTGTTTCTTGTTGCTCCTCTGTTTCTTATAGATGTTGGGCTAGGTATTTCACTTGAAATTTTTCTGTCTGTTTCATGTAGGACTTTTAGGTAGTCCCTCTCAGGACTGCCTACACTATGCCCCATAGGTTTTACATTGTTGTGTATTCATTTTTGTGTTTCCAGAAATTTTATGATTTCTTCCTTGATCTTGTTGTCTACCCATTAATTGTATAATAATATATTATTCAGTCTCCATGGATTTGTTTTTGAGTTTTTTCCTTGAGTTTGGTTTCTAGTTTCAAGCCTTCATAGTTTGAGAAAATGCTTCACATGATTTCAATATTCTTGAATTTTCTGAGCATCCTTTCATGTCCTATCATGTGGTCTATCTTTGAAAATGTTCCATGTGCATTTGAAAAGCACATGTATTTTGCTTTTTGAGAGGTGAAAGGTTCTGTATATGCCTGTTAAGCACATTTGATCTGGTGTGTATTTCTCTGCCACAATATCCTTGTTGATTCTTTGTTTGGAAGATCTTCCATTGTTGATTGTCAAGTGTCATTGTTAAAATCCCCTACTATGAGTTTGTTGCTCTCTATATCTTTCTTGAAGTCCTCCAAGATTTTCCTTATATATTTTGGAAACAGAACTCTTATTAAATCTAAATCCTAGCTATAGTGATTAGACAAGAAGAAAATAAAAGGAATTAAAATTAGAAAAGAAGAAATAAAACTCTCATTATTCATGATGATATGATACTGTACATGGAAAATCTTATGAGCTCCAACAAAAAACTACTCAAAAAATAAGTGAACTGGCAAATTAGTGGGATAGACAGTCAATATTCAGAAACCAATGGCATTTTTATACACCAATAATGAACCACCAAAAAGATAAACTAAAAATAAATCCCATTTTCTATGGCAACAAAAAATTTAACCAAGAGGCAAAAGACCTGTACTGAGAAAAACTGTAGGACACTGAAGAAAGAAATTGAGGAATATACAAATAAATGGAAGCATGTATCATGTTCATGGATTGGAACAATTAACATCATTAAAATGTGAATACTACCCTAAGCAATCTATACATTCAACATATTCCTATTAAAATAGCAACAGCATAGCTCCTATTAAAATAGCAACAACATAGTTCAATGACTAGAACAAATACTGCAAAGTGTATATGGAACCACAAAGACCCCACATAGTCTCAGCAATCTTGTGAATAAGAACAAAGTAGGAGTGATCACAATTCCTGATATCAAACTATACTACAAGTCCACTGTAATCAAAAAAGTCTTGTACTGGTATAAGAACAGAAACATAGATCAATGGAACAGAATAGGGAATAACCTCATGTCTTTATGGTCAATTAATACTTGACAAAGAAAGTAAGTGCATGAAATGGAATAAAAATAGTCTCTGCAATAAATGGTGCTGGGAGAACTGGAGTGGCACATTTAAAAAAAAGCGAAACTAGACCACCATCTTACACCATACACCAAAATAAAATCAAAATGGATAAAAGACTTAATAAGTTATGATACCAAAAAATCCTAGAAGAAAACATATGAAGGAAAATTTCAAATATCTCACATAGCAATATTTTCCCCAATTTATCTCCTAGGGCAAGAGAAATAAAGGAAACAATAAATAAATGGAACTGCATTAAATTAAAAAGCTTCTGCACAGCTAATGATGCCATCATCAAAATAAAAAGGAAACTGGCTGTCTGGGAGAACATATTTGTCAATGATACATCAGACAAGGGTTTAATCTCCAAAGTACTACAAAGAAAGTATGTGACTCAACACCAAGAAGACAAAAAAATCCAATTAAAAATGGGCAAAGGACTTGAGTAGACACTTCTCTAAGGAGGACATATAGATGGCCTATAGACATATGAATAGTTGCTCAACAACACTAGCCATCAGAGAGATGCAAATTAAAACCACAATGAGATATCACCTCGTACCTGTCAGAATGGCCATCAATAATAAATCCACAAGCAACTAGCGCCATGGAGGATGTGGAGAAGAGGGAACCCTAGTGCACTGTTGGTGGGAATGCAGACTGATGGAATGCATCCACTGTGGAAAACAGTATGGAATTTCCTCAAAATATTAAAAATGGAAATGCCTTTTGACACAACAATTCTACTGCTGGGAATATACCCTAAGTATCCTGAAACACCAATTCAAAAGAATTTATACACCTCCATGCTCATAACAACACTATTTGCAATAGCCCAAATTTGGTAACATCCTAAATGCCTATTAACAGATGGGTGGATAAAAAAATCTGTGGTACTTTTACACAATGGAATACTATGCAGCAGAAAAGAGGAATTCTTACTTGTTGTGAGAGCATGGATGGAACTGAAAACTATTTGCTAAGTGAAATAAGCCAGTCAGTGAAAGGCAAATACAATATGATCTCACTTATAAGAGAAATCTTATGCACAAAATAGGCTAATAAGCAAATAGAACCACAGATATAGAACCATGGAATAGACTGACAGCTGTAAGGGAGGGAGGGCCAGGTAGTGAATAATTGAAAGAAGTTAAAGGGATTAATCAAAGAACATATATGCAGGACCCATGGACTTGGACAACTGTGAAGGGACTGACTATGGAAGTGGGAATTGCACTGGGTAAAGAGGGGTGAAAGGGGAAAAAGTGGGACAACTGTAATAGCATAAACAATTAAGTATATTTTTAAAGATTTTATTTATTTTTAGAGGCAGGGTAGAGAGGAAGAGAGGGAGAGAAACATCAATGTGTGGTTGCCTCTCATGTGGCTACCACTGGGGAACTGGTCCACAACCCAGGTGTGTGCCCTGAGTGGGAATTGAACCAGTGAACCTTTAGTCAGCAGCCCATGCTCAACCCCCTGAGCTACACCAGCTAGAGCAACAATTAAATATTTTTAAAAAGTGGCCAATGAACCTGAATAAGCAATTATCCATAGAGGGCATACAGATGGCCAATATTAATATGAAATAATGCTCAATATCACTAATTATCAGAGAAATGCTAATTAAAAGTACAATGAGATATCAACTCACACCTGTCAAAATGGCTTTCATCAATAAGTGAACAAATACCAAGTGTTGACAAGGATGTGGAGAAAAGGGAACCCTTGTGCACTGTTGGTGAAAATGATAATTGGAGCAGCCACTGTATAAAACAGTATGACGTTAACTCAACAGATTGAAAAAGGAACCTTGTGACTCAGTGATTCAGCTTAGCCAAATATACCCAAAGAAACACAAAACAGTAATTCAAAGAATATACACACCCCTATGTTTGTTGTAGCATTATTTATAGTATCCAAGATTTAAAAGAAGTCCAAGTGTACATCAGTAGATTAGTGGATAAAAAAGATGTTGTACATTTTCACAATGGAATAGTACTTGGCTGTTAAAAAAAAGAAAACTTCACCCTTTGGTACAGTGCTGGTGGATCTGGAGAGTGTGGTGCTAAGTGAAATAAGCCAGTCAGAGAGTGACAAGTATTATTTCATTTCATTCATATGTGAAATCTAATGATCAAAATGAACTAACAAGCAAAATATACACAAACTCATAGATGGAGAGAAGGCTGACAGCTTCCAGGGTGGGGTTTGGGGGAATGGGTGTAATGGGGGGGTGGAAGTATTGAGCCAAAAAGAAAAAAGAGAATAAACTCATGGACACAGACAAGAATGTGGTAATTGCAGGAGCTGGAGGATTGGGTAGCACTGATGTATAGGGATGTAAGGAGACTTGACTTGGGGTAGTGAACACATGATACAGTGTATAGACAATGTATTGTGTAATTGTGCACCCAAAACCTGTATAGTTGTGTTAACAAGTTTCACCCCAATAAATTCAATAAAAATGGGGGAAAAGAAAGGAAAAGAAAAAAAGTCTGGAACTGAAAGTACAATAACTGAAACAAAAATTTTCCTAGCAGGATTCAAAGATAGATCTGAGCATGCAAAACAAACAAACAAAAATCACTACATTTTAACATAGGAAAACAGAATTTGTTGAACCTCAGGAACAGAAATAAAAAAAATTGGAGAAAGGTAAATAGAACCTAAGGCACCTCTTGCATACCATAAAACAGATCAATATATGCATTATGGGAGTCCCAGAAGAAGAAGAAAGGGAAGGGAGCAGAGAGAATATTTGTAGAAAAATAGTGGAAAATTCCCGGAATTTGATGAGTTACATGAATACAAACATGCAAGAAACTAAACAAATTCAAAGATGAACTCAAAAGACCTACAATAAGACACATTATAATCATACTTTCAAAAGGAAGAAAAAAGAATCTTGAAAGCAGCAAGAGAGAAATGACTCATCACAAAAAGAAATCTTCATTAAGACTGTGAGTAGATTTCTCATCAGAAACTTTGGAGGCCAGAAGACAATGGGCTGGTATATTCAAAGTGCTAATAAAAACAAACAACAGTCCTGTCTGGGGTGACTCAGTGGATTGAGCATCAGCCTGTAAACCCAACGGTAGCTGGTTCAATTCCCAGTCAGGGCATATGCCTAGGTTGAGGGCCAGGACCCCAATGGAGGGGTGCACTAGAGGCAACCACACACTGAGGTTTCTCTCCTCTCTTTCTCCCTCCCTTCCCCTTAGTCTAAAAATAAATAAATTAAATCTTTAAAAAAAAAAAAGATTGTAAGTAGATTTCTCTTCAGAAACTTTGGAGGCCAGAAGGCAATGGGCTAATATATTCAAAGTGCTAATAAGAACAAACAAGAATGAAAAAGCACCTGTCAACTAAAATTCTATATCCAGCAAAACTGTCTTTAATATGTGAGGGTGAAATTAAGACTGTGTCAGATAACATAAGCTGACAGAGTTTGTTACCACTCTGGATTTGCCATATAAGAAATGCTCAAAGCAGTCTTGCAGGATAAAATAAAATGACACTAGAAAGTAACATGAAGCTATATGAAGAAATAAAAACCTCAAAAACAGTAAATATATGAACAATCATAAAATCTAGCATTATTGTTACAACAGTTAACTCCACATTTTGTATTGCATATAATTTAAGGAACTGATACATTTAAAAAACAATTTCTAGTCTCAAATCTAGCATTATTATAGTTTTGATTTGTAAGTATACAGTTTGTTTTCTTCATAATTTAAGAAACTAATACATTTAAAAGAGTTATTAGTTTATATTTTGAGACACACAGTATATAAAGATGTAATTTTGTAACATCAACAACCAAAAGGAGTAGAAATGGAGCTGTAAAAGAACCGTTTTTTTTTTTTTTTTGTTATTGAAGTTAAGCTGGTGTAAATACTAATATCAGATCAAATAGAATTTAAAATAAAAAGTTTAAAAGAGAAAAAATTATTAAATAGTAATAAAAGTTTCAATAGCAACATCTAATAATTACTAACATGTTTAACGTAATCATAGTCCCTAAAAGATATGAAACAAAAAAGTGATAGAAGTAAAAAGGGAGACAGTTTTCTACAATAGATACTTCAGTATCCCACTTTGAATAATGGATAGAACAACTAGACAGAAGATAAGTAAGAAAATAGAGGACCTTAAAAACACAATAAATGATTTCTGTCTAGCAGACATACAGAACACTTTATGCAACAACAATTGCATACACATGCTTCTCAAGTGTACATGGTACATTTTCCAGGATGGATCATATGTTAAGCCACACATTAAGTAGCAAGAAATTTTAAAGATAGATATTATATAAAGTATGTTCTTTCACCACAAAAAGATAAAGTTACAAATAAATAACAGAAAAAAATGGAAAATTCAAATATTTGGGGAATTAAACAACACATTTTAAACAACCAATGGATTAAAAAATGAGAGAAATTAAAAAATACTAAGAGGCAAATCAAAACTAAAACACAACATACAAAACTTATGAGATACAGCAAAAGCAATGATTAGGGGGAAATTTATAGCTATAAATGCTTACATTCACAAACAAAAAAGAAGCTGGTGTAGCTCCCCACACCATGGCCCTCTCCTTCCTTGGAGAGTGAATAAAAGGTTTATTTTCTACAAAAATAAAATAAATAAAGTAAAAAAGATCTCAATAATCTAACATTACAACTTAAGAAATTAAAAAAAAAAAACAAAACACTAAACCCAAACTAGTAGAAGGAACTAAATAGTAAAGAATTAGTGCTGAGATAAATGACATGGAAATAGAAAAACAATAGAGAGAATCAATAAAACCAATGGTTGTTTTGTAGAAGAAAAGTCAACTAGGACAGGGTGACCCAGAAGAGGAGCCCGGAACTGGGAAAGAGTTTTGTTTAAGTTACTTAGAAACCGCCAAACCGTCTGGTTTCGGTTAGGTAGTCATAACTTCTGCTTCTGCTTCTGTATACCCAGCTTCCGATAAGGACACCTCAACCCTACAGTTATTTTTGCATCAGCTTCTGTACCCCCTGCTTTTTCCATGTAGGATAGGGCATCCGGAGAGCAATAAAAGCCCTGCTCAGCCAAGGTTTGGGGCCCAGAATTTGGAGACTGCCTCCTCTGGGTCCGCACATGTAATAAAGCCTCACTCCGTTACCCCGAATCGCGCCAGAGTCATTATTTTCCCAATTATTTTCCGCAACATTTTGGTTCCTTGACCGGGAAACGACTCACGCGAGCAGGGTGTATGCCTCCGGTGAAGGTGGCCAGGACTGACGGGGAGAGCCAGACACCAGAGGGAAGCATGTGCTCCAGTGATTTCAGGCCCTGGAAAGCTGCAGCTCACCTCTGCCTGGGATTCCAAGCCACCCTTCAACCCAGGCAGGTGGGGAAAGCGGACTGAGGCTTGTCTGGAAGGAGCCAGATTGGTAAGTGCCCCGGGGACCGCACCGGAGACCAGGAAGGAGGCTGATCACCTCTCAGGCCCCAGTGGCCTCAGGCATCCGGATAAGGTTTCCCTCTCTCGGGAGGGAAAAGTAATAAACTCTGCGTATTTGTGTGTGTGAAAGAGAGTGAATGTGTTTGTGGCTCCACGGGCATCAGCCTATGGAGCATGAGTGGGCCCTAACCTGCGGTTCCTCAGTCTGTCATACGGCATAACAGCTGGGAAGATAACCCAGACTCTACTCGGGCAGCCTTAGCTAAGACAGACCTAAGTTCCTCGGGAGAGGAGAGGCCAGGTGGGTGAGTGAGAGAGCCCTAAAACCCTTTGTTTGTCTGTGCCATAAGGGGAGGGAACGTGGGGAGCATCCAGGCAGAGGAAAGTGCCTGAATGTGCTGCGGACGCCTGGCTGCCAAAACACAAGCACAGGTTGTCATTGCAAAGACCCCAAAACATCCCATTTAACAGGCCACCCAGAGGTCAAAAAAAAGGCCCAGATTTGCCAAAAGGAGATTCGGTTCCTAGGTTTCCAAATAAGCCAGGGTCAAAGGACATTAGGAACTGAAAGAAGGGCTGTAATCAGTCAGCAAACCAGACCCACGAACAGAAAACAGCTTCGGGAATTTTTAGGGACAGCTGGATTCTGCCGAATATGGATTCCAGGGTATGCAGAAATAATTAAACCACTGTACCAGGCCCTAAGCGGGGCTGAGACTGCCCCATTCAACTGGGGACCAGAGCAGCAGAGTGCCTTTGAAAGACTAAAAGAACTCCTGGTCAGAGCTCCAGCCCTCGGCCTGCCCAACCCTGACAAGCTGTTCTCCCTGTTTGCCCATGAACGAGATAAGGTAGCCCTAGGGGTCCTGACTCAGGAGGTCGGACTTTGGCACAAGCCTGTAGCCTATCTGTCCAAGTAGCTAGACAATGTTGTGGCAGGATTGCCGCCCTCCCCCCCTTGCTTGAGGGTGATAGCAGCCACAGTAATCCTCCTGCAGGAGGTAGATAAGCTAACCTAGGGACAGAAGACTAACCTTCACGTGCCACATGCTGTAACCAGCCTCCTAGCTGGACAAGGACACAGATGGCTCTGGTTCTGAAGGTCTTTAACGGAGGTCCAAGGGTGACCATCTGACTTACAAGGTTTTTGCAAGGTCTAAGCTTTAGGAAAACTGCAAGATGTGTCTGCAAATTTAGGGACTTTTAGTAGAAGGTACCAGTGGTGCTAGGGATTTTTTTGCTGCCTCATACTAAGTTTAAGTATAGTCCTTCCCAGTGTGGGAAAGAAACTAGGATTAAAAGTGAATAATGGTTAAAAATCTGGATGTGCAGGAATATGTATAAAGGATGTGAAAGTTTTAAACCTGGAAGAAAGGAAACCTCAACTGCACTTTTTCTGGCATTATGGGAATGTGGTTTCAGTAGGGAATTGTTTCTGAGCAGAATCCTGTATCTGTAAGACCTAATTTAAGGTCACCTGTACCTGGTTGGGGAGAATGCCCTTGTCACTTGGGACCCAGGAAGGGTCGTTTGGGGCTGATGTGTTTCAGTCTGAGGTGAAAGAGCATGTCTCTGCCAGGCACCCATGGATGCACTGGTGCAAGAGAATGCCTCTACCTGTGTATTGTTTCAGATTTTGCTCTGTATCTGCTCTGAAAAGGAAATTGAGGATTCCAGGGAAGGTTGAAACTTCATAATCTGTAGGAAAGTGAACAAGGAAAAGTAAGATTAGAAGGTTTGTGGATGTTGCAGAAGGTTTGTGGGAAACTGTAAAGATAGATGGAAAAGTGAAAGTTTTGGGAAGGAAGTATGTGGTGTTAGTAATGGAATGTATAAGGCATAGAGATGCAATTTTGGTGATATTAGAAGGAAAAGGATTTTCCTTGACACTTTGTATTTTTCTTCCTACCTGATCCCTCCAGAATTTGGCATTCTGATGGAGTGATTGATGACATAAGGTTTCTTTGCATAAAACCAATAAGACTAGTTGTTAATAGTGGTTTTGTTAACCAAGACTTTGACTGGAATGTCACACCTGAAGGAGGCATGTATGGGTTCTGGTTGTCACCAGAAAGCCCTGAGGAACTGGGATTGACTTGCAAAGCTAGTGAAAGCCCACAAGAAAAAGCCTGGTACTTTGGCTGGTTGTGTGGTTTGTGCCAGTCTTTCCAGGGAAGGAAAGAAGGTTGCTTTCCTGAAAGATGGATAAAAAGGAACCTGTAGGCACAATGGAAGGCTCAAGGATTTGAATGCAATGACTGGTACAGGCAAAGCCAGATGGCAGATGTGTGGCTCTGCTTCTGTGCCCCGAGGGGCAGACTGAGAAGTCAATCTAAGGGTTCCCTGTGTGAGTTCCAGCAAAGTAGACTTAAAGATCATAGGTGATCTAGGCTGCTCTTGGTGTGTTTATGCAAACGAACAGTCAAAATTAAAAGCAGGACCCAAAGTAGTCCCTGTAATAACAATGAGGGTGATTTTAAGGAGAAAAATTGTGATGTAAGGAAAATCACAAAGTTCAGTATCAGACATCAGAATGGCACAGCAAACTGTCTCAAAAGTTTGCTTTCATTTGAAAGTTGAAACTGGGTCTGTAATGTCACCAAGGATGTACAATTACAGGCAGGAAGGACCTTGCAACTCAGTGTCTTCCCAAAGGACCATCTCACAGCCACAGAGACTGTTTTGGGGATTGTTGTATGAATTAACCTGTGTGTTCTTCTGTTTCCATAGGGTGTATGCCTATGACCTCATTACCTGGGTGATTGGTTGCAATATAGGCCTCACTTGAGAAGCCCATCTTCATCGTCGGCCCATGAGACTCAACAGTTTGGCTGAACTAAGCGGTTGGGTTGGTGAAGGGTTGGGGCAGTCTGTGGGCTTCACTTTAGAACTAATTCTCCCTTTTCTGTCTTGGTGGCTTGGACAGAAAGGGCCCAGATATCTGAAAGGAGGGAAATCCCAATATAGTCCCCTCAGCCCCAGTGAAGTATACTGGGCCATCAGAGTTTTGGATAGGTGCAAATGCCTTGTATACCTTCCTCCAGATAAGCCATTTCTTTATGTAAGACCCTGCCTTGGTCATTTAGTGGTTATGATTTAATTGTGCTTCCAATTCTCTTTTCAAATCTATCTCCTCCAGAATATGACCTGACCAGAATGCCAACTGTCCAGTAATGCCAGCCTTTGGACACCAAGCCTGCGACTTCCTGGTGACTGCCAACTGATCAGGATTCTGTAAAGTCCTTCCCCTTACAGGAAGGACTCCCTCTGTACTGCACCCCTCCCTTTCAGGGCACTCCTGACCCAAGGGTAGGTAGGACGACATCCATGTCCAGCCGGAAGTAGTTACAAGAAGATGAGACCTTCGTCCATTGTCCTTTATATGACTATAAACTTGCCAGAGGGAGGAGATTCCATGCAGTTTCACCAGAGTACAGGCCCCCACAGCTTTAGTAGAAGAAAATATCCACAAACTCCAGGATATTCAGAACAAGATTAAGAACCAGAACCAACCTTGGGAATCCACCCCTTGGTGGCAATCTATCATGTATTCAGTTTTAGCCCCAGTCTTAGGGCCCCTACTCATCCTTTTCCTTGTCGTATCCCTAGGACCTTGCTTACTCCACACCCTTATCCAGCAGATTGAGGCCACTGTAACCAGCAAGGCCACCGTGAAGATCCTTTCTCTCCAGAGACACCATTATAATAGACTACCCCAAGGTGACAGTAACCCTGAATTTAGCTATTGATTCTGAGAATAATAATATGTCTCAGCATCAAAGGGGGGGAATGTAGAAGAAAAGTCAACTAGGACAAGGTGACCCAGAAGAGGGACTGGGAACTGGGAAAGAGTTTTGTTTAGGTTACTTAGAAACCGCCAAACTGTCTGGTTTCAGTTAAGTAGTCATAACTTCTGCTCCGGCTTCTGTATACCCAGCTTCCAATAAGGACACCTCAACCCTATAGTTATTTTTGCATCAGTTTCTGTACCTCCTACTTCTGCCACGTAGGATAGGGCATCGGGAGAGCAATAAAAGCCCTGCTCAGCCAAGGTTTGGGGCCCAGAATTTGGAGACTGCCTCCTCTGAGTCCACACGTGTAATAAAGCCTCACTCCATTACACCGAATCATGCCAGAGTCATTATTTTCTGAATTATTTTCCATAACAGTTTTTTGAAAAGATCAATAAAACTGATAAACTGCTAGCTAGATGGACTAAAAAAGAGAAAAGACTCAAATTACTAAAATCAGAAATGAAAGGGGGACATTACTACCAGTTCTACAGGAATAACAAGGATTATAAGAGCATACTTTGAACAGTAGTACATCAACAAGTTGAATAATGTAGATGAAATGGACAACTTTCCAGAATCACAAAAACTACCTAAACAAAATTATGAAGAAATAGAAAATTAGAACAAGCCTATAACTGGTCAGATACTTTGAAAATTTTCTGACAAAGGAAAGATCTGGGCATGATAGCTTCACTGATGAATTCTATCAAACATTTAAAGAATGAACAAAATCCTCCTCAAAATTTTCCAAAAGAAATGAAAGATGATGACACTTTCCTAATTCATTTTATGAGGCCATCATTACCATAATACTAAAGTCAGATGCAAAATTCCTCAACAAACTACTAGCAAACCAATTTCAGCAGCATATTATAGGGATTATACAGACTTTCAGTCAAAATGGTGGGGTAGATAACTATGATGGGCTCAGCTTTTCCCAGAACCACATCAAAATTACAACTGAATTATGGAACAACCATTACCAGAAACCACCTGAAGTCCAGCTGAACAGAAGTCCTGTAACCTAAGAATAAAAAAGAAGAAACCACCTTGAGACTGGTAGGAGGGACAGAGACTTAGAGGGGGCTGGCTTCACACCCATGTGTACCAGTTAAAAATCAGGAGTGATATAACTTGGCTGCAGAGGCTGGTCCCAACACCACACAAGAATCCCCAGCACAGGGTTCCAGTATCAGGAAGAGAAGTTATGATAACTTCTGCAGAAAGTCTCACATGATGAACCAAAAGAGGCCCACACCAAGACTTACCATAATTTGAATTCCAAAGGTGAAATACAAAGAGAGAATCTTAAAGGCAGCAAGAGAAAAGCAGTTAGCTATCTACAAAGAAGCACCCATAGGACTCTCAGCTGATTTCTCAACAGAAACATTCCAGGCAAGAAGGGATTGGAGCAATATATTCAAAATGATAAAATGCAAGGACCTATAATGAAGATTACTCTATCCAGCAGCCTATAACTTAAAAAGGACAGGAGCCCTGACTGGGAAGCTCAGTTGGTTAGACAGTTATTCCAATACACCAAGATTGTAAGTTTGGTGAATGGTCAGGGCACATCGAAGAATGAATCAATGAATGCATGAAGGGGTGGAACAACAAACTGATGCTTCTCTCTTTCTTCCTCTCCCTTCCTTTCTTTCTCTCTAAAATTAATTTAAATAAATAAATAAATAAAACCAAAGAAGAGAGAAAGAGAGAATTTCCCAGGCAAGAAAAAGCTAAAAAAGGACTTACAGTCAAGGTGGCAGCGTAGGTAAACACAACTTACCTCCTTACACAACCACATTGAAATTACAACTAAACTATAGAACAACCATTATTCAGACCCACCAAAAACTGAGCTGAATGGAAATCATACAACTATAGAATTAAAGAAGAAACCAATTACAAAGTTAAAGAAGAGACCACATTGAGACTCGTAGGAGAGGTGGGCACATGTAACAGGCTTTTCCTGACCCACCTGTGGTGGATAAATATCAAGAAGGTCATCTCAGGAGTGGGGGATCCCAGCCCCACACTTGGCCTTGCAGCTCAGTGTTCCAGTGCCAAGAAGACAAGCCCATTTAACTTCTGGCTCTAAAAAGCCAGTGGAGATTGTGGCTGCAGAAGACAGAAAATTCTGGAGTCTTAGGAAGTTCCTCTGAAAGGGCCCACCCTCAGACTTACTTGGACTTACTCCCTCAGAGCCTCAGCATAGGGGCAGAAGACTGAAAGTCATCATAACATAATCAGGGCAAAATCTTGGGGACAGTTTTCTCCCAGATAGAAGTGCTGGCAGAGGCCACTGTTCTTTTTCTGAGCCTTCCAAGCCACAGAATCAGTAATCAGTAGGCAGACACATACCTGATATTAATCAACCTGGCTCATACTGTTTGCCACACTGGGTGATGACCTGAACCCTGCCCCACCCAAGTTTCAGGCCCAACCAAGCTGTTTCCAGTGGCTTTCCCATATAATGACTTGTCTATGCACATGCTTCAGATTTTCCTAAATTCTTTCAAACAAGCAGCATCTGGCTTCAGTGAGTGACCACTTGCCAAGTTGCCCCAGGGCCAGCACTAGCCCCAGCTTGATGTGGATCACAGGTTGGCCTTTTGTGGGCTCCTCCAAGCTCAGAAAAGTAGCATTGATCTGTAGACCTTTTGGTAGCTTATGCCGTGTGACCCTGGAGAGAACACAGTTGGTGGCTGACCTTTGACATGCTAACAGTCAAGACTCCACTACAAGAGGAGGATGCACAGAGCCCACACTATGGATGTACCTGGAGTACCCAGCTTGGATAATAGCAGATGCTGTGCCACCAGACTCTACAGGACACCTACTACATTAGGCCAGTCTACGAATCCTGAGAGATGTAGGAGCTCTACCTAATACATAAAAGCAAACACAGTGAGGCTTCCCAGATGAGGAGACAAAGAAACATGGCTCAAATGAAAGAAAAGATCAAAACTCCAGAAAAAGAACTAAACAAAATGGAGACAAGCAAGCATCTAGATGCAGAATTCAAAACACCGGTTATAAGATTGCTCAAGAAACTCATTAAGTACATTAACAGCATTCAAAAACACAGTCATAAGTGAATGATACATTAATTGAAATGATCAATTTTTAGGAAAACAACAGAAGAGTGGATGAAGCTGAGAATCAAACCAACATTTTTGGAAACCAACATATAAGAAAGTAAAAAACAGCCAACCAGAACAACAAGAATAAAAAATAATGAGGATAGTGTAAGTAGCGTATGAGAAAACATCAAGCATACCAATGTTCACATCATGCAGGTGCTGGAAGGAGAAGAGAGTAAGAAATTGGAAACTTATTTAAAAAAATAATGACCGAAAGCTTCCCTAACTTGGTGTATGAAATAGATATATAAGTCACAGAAGCACAGAGAATTCCAAACAGTTGAACCCAAAGTGGTCCACATATCATAAATAAAATGTCAGAGGTTAAAGACAAAGAAGGAATATTACAAGCAGCAAGAGAAAAGTAGTTTGTTACTTATAAGGAGCTTCCATAAGACTGCTGATTTCTCAAGAAATTTTGGAGGCTATAAGGGATTGGCAAGTGATATTCAAAGTGATGAAAATCAAGGACCCCACAACCAAGATTACTCTACCCAGGAAAGCTATCATTTAGAATCAAAGGACAGATAAAGAGCTTCCCAGACAAGAAAGCACTAAAGGAGTTCAACACCAACAAACCAGTATTATATGAAATAAAGGGTCTTCTTTTATAAAAAGAAGATCACAATTATGGTAAATTAAATGGCAATAAATATATATCTATTGATAATTGATTATAAAAAAACAAAATAAACAAACAAGCAGAACTGAAACAGAATCATAGATATAGAGAATGGTTAGGTGGTTGTCAGATGGGAGTGGGGTGGGAGGATGGGCAAAAAAGGTGAAGAAGTACAAATTGGAAGTTATAAAATAGTCATGGGGATATAAAGTAGAGTATAGGGAATAGAACATATATGCATGACCCATGAATATGGACAACAGTGTGGGGAATGCTTTAGGGGAGGGGTGTCCAAACTTTTAGCATCTCTGGCCCACACTTGAAGAAGAGTTGTCTTGGGCCACACATTAAATACACAAACACTAATGAAAATGGATGAGCAAAAAAAAGGTTTTAAGTAATTTTATGATTTTGTGTTGGGCCTCATTTATAGCCATCCTGGGCCACATGTGGCCCATGGGCCGTGGGTTGGTCACCCATGCTTTAGGATGTTGAGGGGCTTGGTAGAGGGGAGCAAAGGGGAAAACTGACACAACTGTAATAGCATAAACAATAAAACATAATTTATAAACTAAAAGGCTAAAGGAGTATATCACCATCAAACTAATTAGAGGAAGAAAAAAGATAAAAAACATAAACAATAAACTGGAAATAACTACATACCTATCAATTACTTTAAATGTAAATGGATTGAATGCTCCAATGAAAAGACATAGGATGGCTGAATGGATAAGAAAGCAAGACCCATATGTATGCTGCCTACAAGACACCTACATCAGATCAGAAGACACACACTGTTTGAAAATATAGAAATAAAAAATGATATTTCATAAGGAGGAAAATGAAAAATCTGATATAATAATATATTAGACAAAGTATATCTAAGATAAAAGCTGTGACAATGTAACAGGGTGCAGCCAAGAGGGGTCCCTAAATAGGGATTTGGAATGGGGTCCAGAACTCAAGGTGTCCAGGAAATATTAGAAAGATATATAGGATGTCCTTACCTCTCCCCTCCCACAGGGGTGAGTTGGGGGAAGGGACAATGAAGCAAGAACATGCAAAGATATTTCGTACAGCAATGGTTTTGCAGCTAACCTCTGGCATGATCATTTAACATATCTATAACCTTTAACTGGTTTCATAGATATGTTAAATAGCTGTGGACATGGATATTTAGTGGGTGCGCGAGAGGCAATCATGCATTGATGTTTCTCTCCCTCTCTTTCTCCTTCCCTTCCCCTCTCTCTAAAAATAAATAAATAAAGTATTATTTTTTTCAAATAATAAAAGGACTGGCACAAAGGAATGACACTGATTAACAAAATTATATAAGTTTCAGGTACACAATCATATCATACATCATCTGCATGGTTTGTTCACCACCCAAAGTCAAGTCTCTGTCCATTACTGTTTATCCCTCCTTTACCCTCTCCCACCTCCCCTCAACCTCCTTTCCCTCTGGTAATCACTATACTGTTGTCTGTGTCTATATGTTTAGTTTTTGTTTTTGTTTTGCTTAATCTCTTCACCCAGGCCACCGACCCCCTCCCCTCTGAGAGTTGTTAGTCTGTTCTCTATCTATGAGTCTGTTTCTATTTTGTTTGTTTGTTTATATTATTCATTAGATTTCACATATAAATGAGATCATATAGTATTTGTCTTTCCCTATCTGGCTTATTTCACTTAGCATAATGTTCTCTAGGTCTATCTTATGCTGTCACAAGAGGTAAGATTTCCTTTGTTACAGCCGTAGTATTCCATTGTGTAAACATACCACAGCTTTTTAGCCACTCATCTACTGCACCATTATTATTTTAAGATAACTGAAACACACTGAGTTCATCAGTTACAAACATAAGGGAACAGAATACTCAGTTGCTCAGGAAGTAAGATACCCAGGATTTACTGTCACATTGTAAGAGTGTAGGGGTGATTAGTGATGCCACCGGGACCAGATCTTTCCTCCTTTCCCTGCACCACCAAGTGGTGGCTGTCATCCCAGGTCTGTTGTTTCACATGCATCAGCTTTCTCCTTTTCCACTACCCAGCATTGGGTCATATTCCCACCCCTAAAACCATCACTAATGAGGGGAGTGGAGTGACTGTGTTTAGCTATGACCAGTTAAAACTGAGGCCAAGAGCTGAAATAGAAATGATGATTTATAAACTAAAGAAGCTATGCCATGCCAAGTTGAAAGTTTGTGACTCAGAAGGTAAAGGGCATGCCTAGAGAAACAACCTTCCCATTTCCAGGAAGGAGCAGGGCACAGAAGAGATGGCCCATCAGGCCATGCTGGCTAGGCTCTGCCCCAGCAACCAGAGATTCCATCAGGTTGCCTTCTGAGGATGCAACCATGGAGGATGAGGCCGTTCCCATCCTTGTGGACACAGTTCTGGTTCATGTCCATACAGTGCAAAAGGAGGTCTTAGAGATTTCTTACTTAAAGAGAACATGTGTTTTTTTTCTCAGCATATAGAGACAGATGGGCTCCTCAGATTAGGGGATCCTCTCCCTGGGTTCCACACCTCACTGTAGACAACTGGGGTACAGTGGGGTGACCACCTAATTCTTCCAATGCTTGCAGAATGTCTCTCTATTCTTGTATGTAAAAACTTTTTGACATGGATGCATACACTTGTGGGCCTTTAAAAATGGATTTTTTTTCTCGAGGACACCCAGGCTTTGGATGGGCATTCCATCTCAGTCAAGTTCCCTCTCTAACTATGCTTACCACTGCAGTTCCAACTGTTCCACATCCTCTCATAGGAACTCCATGAAGTAATACATAGATCTCTGCTTTCTGCCCTCCATTCCACTGCCTTCCCCTCTTTGTTTTACTCTGGTTATCCATTCTTGGGAGGCATGAGCCTCTCCCTTCCTGTTTCAGACCTGCCCTCATAGGGTGTGACTTGTGAGGCTGTCTTTCCATGGGCTCTCTTCTGGTACTTCTGTTGTTCTTCACACTAGCCCTACTCTACTTTTCCTCAGTGGGCAGTACCTCTGAAACACAAACATCTGAGAGCATGGGTATTATTGCACCCTCATTTGCACTCTCTTGAAGCAGCATTCCATCATAACATTGTAGGAGGGCAGAGCCAGGAGGCTCCCAAAAGAAGGATTTGTAATGGGGCCCATAACTCAGGGTGTCCAAGAAATAAAAAATATGGGATGCCCTCACCCCCACAAGTCTGAGCTGAGGAGTGGGATACATGGAACTGGGCCTTTGAGTTGTTTTGCATAGGAACAGTTTTGCAGATAACCTCTAGAATGGTCATTTAACATATCTATAACCTTTAAATGGTTTCATAGCTATGCCAAATAGCTGTAGTCATGCTTTGAGCCAGTGGGATGGAAGTGATTTCCACCCAAGATGTAACTGGGGGCAGCCCCCTGGTTACAGCGCCTGCATGAGAGCTTGGAGATGATGGACTCCACACCATGGGGCCATGCCTGCCCAGACTTACAATGGCAGCCCAGTAAAGCTAGAAGGATAGAGGAATGCTGTCAGGTGTAACCAGTTGTAGGAGAAGTCCAAAATAGGGCTGTAGAGGAAGATTGGCACGGAGCTTTAAACCCAGACTTGGCAGCCATCAGAGAGAGAACTATGTGACTTTGGCAGAGTGGGGACCCTTGCAGCTTTGGCAAGGGAGAACCACGTGGCTTTGGGGTGCTCCCTTTTGCCACATGGCATAGGAAGCAGGAGAGACTTTGCCTGGAAGAAAAGGGGTGAAAGGACTCCTGCTGGTGGGCCATGAGAAGGTGCCACACGGCTTTGGATTAACTGGAGATAGTGGTGGCAACACAGCTGATGGTGCTGGGAGCCTTAATCATGGGCTTCTGCTTCTTTTCCTGAGATACAGTACCCCAGACTAGGGCAGAGGGAGAAGGTAGGACTGTGTGCATCTATGGGAATCCTAAACAACTTTAATATTTTGGTGAAGTAAAGTAGGTCACTATTTCACTCTGTGTAACTTTAAATAAACATTTCCTTTCCTTTTCACAAATCTCTGGCATTGAGAGATGTCTTTCCTCTGGTGGTGGGCATAGTGAACCTAGTGGGGGGTCCTTTTAGTAATAGTATATCATACCCCTCCTTGGCTCTGTTCTGTAACAACAAGGGACAAAGAAGGATCTAGCAATTTCACTTTACAGAAACCCAAAACACTAATTTGAAAAGACATGTGCATCCCTATGTTTATTGTGGCATTATTTACAATAGTAAATATATGGAAGCAACCTAAGTGTCCATTGATAGAATGGATAAAAAAGAATATATATAATGGAATATGATTCAACCATAAAAAGAATGAAATCTTGTCATCTGCAACAATGTGGGTGGACATAGAAGATATTATGCTAAGTGAAATAGTCAGCAAAGAAAGACAAATACCATTGATTTCAATTATACATAGAATCTAAAAAACAAAATGGACAAACAAAATAGAAATAAACTCATAGATCCACGATACATTTTGATGATTGCCAGATGACAGGGTGGTTGGGGTGTGGTTGTAAAAGGGGCAAGGGTTTAAGATGTACAAATTACCTATTATAAAAAGTGTCATGGGTAGAAAGTACAGCATAAGGACCATAATCAATAATATTGTAATAACTATTAATGGTGTTGGATGGTTACTAGACTTATTGGGGTGATCACTTTGTATGTTATATAAATGTCTAATTGAGCCAGAATAGTGAGAAGCTAGGGAAATTCCTTCATGGGTGAAATAAACAAAACAGAAAAATAATTAAATGATTCAAATTTGAGCAATTTACAGCCAGCTAATAAATCATAAGGCTTTATCTTCCCTAACTAAGGACATTTAGGAACAAGTGGTTTACACACTCCAGACTGTCCCAAGGTAGACTGGTCTCAGTCCCAGTTGCTGTTCAGTAACATTCTTTAAAAAGAAAACTAACCAGAAAAATAACCCTGATCCCTTTATACACACATGTTGATGAATCAACATGTTGAAAAACACACCTGAAAAGCTAATGAATATCCTGTTAAGACCCTCCCCTGAGATCTTCTGTAGAATTCTGGCCAGCAGCCAAAGAAAGAAAAATATCTTAATACAAAGGATTCATGGCACACTCTGTTTTCCAGAACCACCCTCGCCATCTTTCCCCTCCCCCGATTCTTCCCCTGTGGGTGTACTTCTCCTAAATTCCAAGGGGCCACCATGAGACTTGCAACCAAGGGAGCAGTGGGTAGCACAGCTTATCCGGGAATTGCCTCCTGAACCTGTCTCCAAAGCCCCACTTTTTTTGTGACTTTCCAGTGAGCTCACTTCTTTTACTGTGATTTCTATTTCTTAGAGACCCAAAGCAGCCCTACCTAGGTTCACTTCTGTTGCTTATTCTATCTTAAGACCTTAATTTGTTTCACTGTCTCCAGCTTTAATAAACATACCCTTAAAATCACCTGGACTTTTGTTGTGAAACCTTTCCTACACAAAGAACCCACATGAGAGCAGAGAAAGATGGTGTTGAGGTAGGCAGGAGTGGAGCCCAGTTCTCCCTCTGCCCAGCTGGAACACCTAGCCAATCTTCCAGGGAATAGAGAGAACAGCCAATGGAATCCCAGCTTATATTAAGTTTGGAGGCTAAAAATTGTAGAGGACATAAAAAAAAAAAAAAAACCAGATGGTGAGGAGATTATGTTGGGATGTTAAGGTCCTCAGTATCTGTGCAGGGACCTAGGCTGCTGTGGTACACCCTGCCCCACCCCCTGCAACCTGGCACCTGCCATAGGATATGGGGAAGAGCATTAGATCACCAGCTCCCTCCTCTACCAAAGTAGGGAGGGAAGCCTGGCACCAGGAGGGACCTAGATGCTGGAAGTCGCTAGAGGGAATAGAGATAAAGTGGGAGACACACAGAGGTGGGGTACACCCACTGAAACTGTGGACTCCAGCTAGGTCATTACCAGAGATATTGGGGAGCCAGGTGACACCTTGAGAAGGGAGAAGAGTTAGGATATTTTGGACCCTGACCTGGATAGTCTCCAGTTTGGTTAGAAAATTTGGCTCTGTGAAAAGTCGGGCACTTGTTAGGAAAGGCGGCTTAAACAAGAGGCTTTTACTCAAACAAACAAACAAACAAAAAAAAAAAGAAAAGAAAAAGAAAGAAAGAAAGAAAGAAAGAAAGAAAGAAAGAAAGAAAGAAGAAAAATAAAAAAAGGCTCTTAGCTTCTTTGTAAGTGATACACGGTGCAGCCAGGGGGCCTCCGAATAGGGATTTGTAATTGGGTCCAGAACTCAGGGTGTCCAGGAAATATTTAAAAATATATATAGGATGTCCTCACCCCCACAAGTCTTAACTGGGGGATGGTACACATGGAGCAGGGCCATTGAGAACTGTTTTGTATAGCAACAGTTTTGCAGCTAACTTCTGGCATGGTCATTTAACATATCTATAACTTTTAACTGTTTTGGTGGATATGTTAAATAGCTGTGACCATGCTTTGAGAAAGGGAGATGGGAGTGACTTCAGTCCATGAGGGAACTGGGAGGCAACTCCCTCGGGTTACAGCACCTGCATAAGAGAGAAAAGAAGGAAGTTTGGGGACCACGCAGCTTTGGGGTGCTCCCTGTTGCCACATGGCTTAGGAAGCAGGAGAGATCTTGCTGGGAAGGAAAGGGGTGAGAGGACTGGTGGGCCATTAGAAGGTGCCACATGGCTTTGGATTAACTGAGGATCACAGCAGCGACACAGCTGCTGGTACCAGGAACTGAGGGGCGACCTGAGTCAAGGACTTCTACTTCTTTTCCTGAGATATGGTACACTGGCTAGGCAGAGGGAGAAGGAAGGACAGCGTATGTTTGTGGGTATTCTAAATAACTTTACTATTTTAATGAAGACATGAAGTCATTACTCTAAGTCTGTATAACTTTTTGAATAAATAATTCCTTTCCTTTTCACCAATTTCTGTCATTAAGAAATGTCTTTCCCTGGCAGGGGGCAGCAAACCCAGTATGGGGGGAAGGAGGGGGTCCATTTGGTATATTATTATACCATTATATACCATTATACCATTTGGTATATTAATAGTATATTGTTCACCCCCTCCCTGCCTCTGTTCTGTAACATAAGGAACTCTCACACAGTGACTGGCTCACCCCAGGGTGATTTGAGCTGTCTGCCTGTACTTGGCTCAGGTAGCTGATTCACCTGGCTCCCCCATAGGCTGATTTGAGCCATGTGCCCAAGCTTGACTTACACTGCTTGCCCAGAGCCTGACTGGTGCTGCTTGCCCAGCGGTGAGCTTACATCACGGGGGGGCTGGCAAAACAGCAAGGAGGCGATGCACCTCATGGACATCTGTGCAACTGGTGCATTAAAGGTTCAGGCCTGGCTCAGATGGACAGTGGGAACCCGGCATCTCACAGAGGAACTGGGCTGGAGACTGGGCAACTGTGAATATTGCGGCCCAGACCTGGTCCCCATCTTCCCAAAACCATAGGAAGGGAGAAAAGCCAAGCCCAACTCTCCTCTTCCTGTGGCATCCAGGAAGACCAGCAGAACTCGCTCAACCAGTTTGAAGTCAGCAGGAGGCTTATTTTTTTTCTTTCCTCTCTCTCTCTTTTTTCCCCCCCAAGTGAGACAATAAGACCTAGATTTGGAAAATGTCCAGAGACAGATCCAAAGAGGGAGCACAAAGATAACCCCAGAAACTGAGAAATTGAGACAAATTTCACTTTGCTATCCCATAGAACTAGCATTTTATTGCACATTTGTATTACTATTTTTTCATTATTTTTACTTTTCTTTTATTTGTTTTTATTTCTCTCCATTTAGTTTTCTTCATTTTATTTCTCTGTTTAGTTGCATTTTTTGACCGGTTTTCCTTATTCTTTCATATTATTTTTCATTTAATTTTTTATTATTGTTCAAGTACAATTTACAGCCTTTCTGCTTTTCCTCACCCCAGCCCTCTCACCTCCCTCCCCATTTCCACAACCCCCTTGCTATTGTCCATATGTCCTTTATAATTGTTCCTATAAACCCTTCACTATTTTCCCCAGTTATCCCCTCCCCTCTCCCTTCTGATCACTGTCAGCCTGTTCTCAATTTCAGTGTCTTTGGCTGTACTTTGCTTGCTTATTTGTTTTGTTGATTAGGTTCCTGTTAACGGTGAGATCATATGGTATTTGTTCTTTACTGCCTGGCTTATTACACTTAGCATAATGCTCTCCAGTTCCATCCATGCTGTTGAAAAGGGTAGGAGCTCCTTCTTTCTTTCTGCTGCATAGAATTCCATTGTGTAAATATACCAGAGTTGTTTGATCCATTCATTTACTGATGGGCACTTAGGATTCTTCCAGCACTTAGCTATTATAAATTGTGGTTCTGTGAACATTGTGGTGCCTGGGTTCTCTCAGATTGGTGTTTCAGGGTTCTTAGGATATAATCCTAATGTTACAGAGCAAACTGAAGGTTCTTGAGACTGGCAAAACACTTCCAAAGTCTCACTTTCTCGAACCTGAGGGGTCAGTCTTCCACGGGCAATTAAGATCCCAGATGAGCCCCCAAAACTGTTACTGAGCAACAGAAAGGGTCCGTTATTGTCCGCCGCCTTATGGAAAGATGTCTCTCAAAGCCAGAGATTTGTGAAAAGGAAAGGAAATGTTTATTTAATACTATACAGAGTTAAAGTAGTAACCTAACATCTCCATTGAAATATCAAAGTCCTTCAGGATACCCACAGACACCCACAGTGCCTCCTATCTCCCTCTTCCCTAATTCAGGGTACCGTAATTGCAAGGAAGAGAAGCACACGTCCGGGATCCAGGATCTTGACACCGTCAGCTGTGTCGTCGTCCAGGCAGGATCTCTAATTAATCCAAAGCCATGTGGCACCTTTTCATGGCCCACTGGCAAGAGTTCTTTCACCCTTCTTTCAGGAAGTCTCTCTTGCTCCCAGGCCACGCAGCCAAAGGAAGCACCCCAAAGCCGCGTGGTCCTTCTTCTACCAATGCTGTGGGGAAGGGGTCCCCACTGTGGCAAAGCCTCGTGGCTCTCCCTCTTCACCAAAGCTGCAGGGGTCTGCACTCTGGTGAAAACACGTGGAATCTCTCCCTCTGGCAAAGCTGCGAGAGGGTCTCCACTCGGGCAAAGCCTAGTGGCAATTCTCTGCTAAAGCCACATGGTGATTTTCCCTCATGGAGCTGTGGG
>PVKU01011159.1:0-45701 GCA_004027475.1 Anoura caudifer | reverse complement strand
TTGTTGATAGTTTCTATTTCCTTTTTCATGTTGATATAGTTTGCAGTGAGTTCATTGTAGCTTCCCTGTAGTTTCTGGTAGCTCATTGAGAGCTCGTGGAGCTTCCTGACAACCATTGTTTTGAACTCAAAATCTGACAGTTGAGCTGCCTCTGTTTCATTTAGCATTCTTTCTGGGGCTTCCTCCTTTCCTTTCATTTAGGCATTATTTCTTTGTCTTCCCATTGTTTTTGAGGTTCTTCTTATTAGCCTTAGCTTCTTAAATTGGTCTGTTCTGGCTCCCTGGGTTTATGATGTGAACTTCTATGGTAGAATACCTGTGAGATTCAGTGGTGCTGTCTGCTTCAGGTATCCAGGTGTTCACAGGTTCCACTGTCTTATCTGTTGAAATACCCCCTCCTTGGGACCATCTCTGTTTTTTTCACAGTTCCAGGGTTGGTTTTTTGTTGTTGTTGTTTTGTTTTGTTTTGTTTTTGTCTTACTCATGGGTATTTAAAAAGAGAAAAGAGGAAAGAATGGAAAGAGGAGAAAGAAGAGAAGAAAGAAAAAGAAAAGAAAAAAAGAGGAAGGAAAAAGTGATAAAATTGGTAAGAAAGAAAGAAGGAATAAGGCAAGAAAGAAGATACTCAAAGCAAAGGGCATTGAGGGGTAAAAAAAGATAAAAATAATGAAAAATAATAGAAAAAATTAAAATTTAAAAAGAAAAAAGAAAAAAGCAACAAGAAAAAAAGAAAAAATAAAATAATAATAAAAAAACTCTTGCTGTTTTCAATCTTGCTGAGCTGGTGTTTCTGGTCTTGCTGGCTGCAATGGCCTAGGGGTGACAATATTGCAGGTGTACGTTCTGAGGAAGCGTGTGCCTATCCCAGTTGCACGCAGGTTCCTATGATCTCCCAGCCACCTGTGGTCACCCATGGGTGCCAATCCTCGTGCAATTGTCCCCGATGGTGGGCTCAGACAGTCGTGCGAGCTCAGGAGCGCGGCTGTCCCAATGGCACAGGGAGCCAAAGGTCCCACAAGCTCAGAGGAGCAGTCAAACAGCCATCCCATGGGCACGCGCCTGTCCTAATGACGCTGGGAGCCAAAGGTCCGTGAGCTCAGGCCAGCAGCCATCCCATGGGCACTGGGCTCCCCCGAGAGCTCAGGTGCGTGGCTGTCTCAATGGCACCAAGAGTCAAAGGTCCCGTGGGCACCAGGCTCCCGTAAACTCAGGCTTGCAGCTGCCCCTGGGGTGCCTGGAGTCAAAGGTCCGGGGAGCTCAGGTGTGTGGCTGTCCCAATGGCGCTGGCCACCAACAATCAGGCGAGCTCCGGTATGCAGTCCTTCCCTGGGATATGTGTGGGTGTTCATACCCCCAGCTTGTCTGCCACTGAGACCCCACCCAACTCCTCTCTGTGAGATTTCAAGCAACTGGGTTTATCCCAGTGCAGCTAAAACTTTGTTTGGCTGGGGAGGGAGCGGTTGACCCAGTTCCCAGCCTGGGCCTCAGTCGTGGCCCTGGTGTCTGCGCTGCCCTTTGGGCTCTTATTGTTCTGAAGTACTCTCCTTACCGTCTGGTTTTTCAATGTCCACTACAATTTTTGATCTCCTGATTTCCAATATGCTGTATTTCTGATGGCTGTTTGCTCTGTTCCAATGTAAATTGGCCAGGATTTTCTTCCATGTGTAGGGGGAAGTGAAATATGCTCCTTCATACTGCGCAACCATCTTCCATCCCCCCAAATATTTCTTACTTAGGACACAAAAGGCAAAAGCCATTAGATAATGTTAAGTTGCATTTCATCAAAATTAAAAACTGCTTTCTAAATATACTGTTTACAAATGAAATAAATTCAAGAATATATAAAACTTCATAATTTAATATGACAAACAATATAATTTCAAATGAAGATAATATTTGAACAGACATTACAAAAAGAAGATATTCAAATGACTAATAAGAGTACTATGAGATGTTCAACATCAGTAGCAACAATGTGATAGCAATTAATACCCTCTAGAAGGGCCAAATAAAAAAGATACTGTTACAAGTGTTGGAGACGATATGGAGACTGAAATGCTCATGCATTGTTAGTCAGAACAAAAATTGGTACAAGCAATAGAAAACTATTTGACAATTTCTTGCAAAGTAAAATACACAGTTTCCACACAACCAGCAATTTCATGCCTAGTTATTTACCCAAGAGAAATGAAAACATTATTCTATACCAAGCCTTGTACATGAATGATCATAGCAGACTTATTAATAATAGTTAAAATCTGGAAGCAATTTAATGTCATTAACATATAAACAGATAAATTGTGACACCTCCATAGAATGGAATCTAACTAGAAATAAGAAATAATATGCAGATATAGAGATGAATCTAAAGAGCATGCTGAGTTAAAGAAGGGACACAAAAGCACATGGTAGATAATACCATTTATAAGAAATTACTAAATAGTCCTTAGTGGCAGAAAGTATATCACTAATTGCCGGAGGTGGAGAGTTAGGGCAGACTGACTTGAAAGGAGCATAGGAGAATTTGGGAAGCGATGGAAAATTCTGTGTCTTGATTTTGATGGCTGTTATATGTGTGTGGCAGACTCCAGACAGCAGAGTCCACCTGTTATAGCTGGACACAAGAACAAATGCACAGGCGACAGCAATCCTGTGGGCAAAAAGGGACCTGAAGGGCTACTCTCTCAAGGGGAGAGCACCTATGAGTGTCTCGGCCACTATCTCAAGAGGAGAGCACCCCGACCCTAACCTTGACAGGCTTTTATTGTTTCTCTCAGGTTTTACATCAGAGAAAGATTTATTATCTATTACATAGAATATTATTATCTACATTTTAAGTGCAATCAAGGAAATGAAAATAACATGCAAAGGGCAATGGCAGCAAGTCAATTAGCTCTATCCTTGGGAAGATTCACACAGGCTTTGGAAATTACCTTGAAGATAGACAATACACATTTGTTGTTGCAGACCAGGGTGATGGAGTTTTAGCAAGAGCAAGCCATAAGAGTCTGTATGCATTTTCTAGGCCTGATTCCCATGGGAAAAGTCGGTTTGAAGATCTGGCTCCTGCCCACCACCTCGCTTCTGTAGGATTTCCATACAGAGCTGAGTCACATTTGCCAGACATAAACAAACTGGTCCCCTGCATATGTGTGTATAACACATATTCATTGTAGCAAAATTCACTGGTAAGTACACATTGAAAAATGTTTTGTTTTGGTTTTTAAAGAACTGGCTGCTTAATAAGTATTTCCCCATCTATCAGTCTGCCATACACTGTCTCCATTCTCCTTGGGAAATTTTGGGGACTTCCTGCAACCAGCTAGGGCTAGGAAGAGAGCACACAGGTCCACAATCTCTGTTGGCAACTAAGCAGAAGAAAGAAGCCAGGTTCATCATCCAGCTTCACTCAAGGGAAGAACAGAGGGAAGCTGTGTCATGTGAAGATTGGAAGGTGCTATTCTCAACTCCACTTTTAATTCTGGGATTCCCAATACCAGGAGCACCCTGGAGAGCTATACCAAAGCTGAAACCCAACTTCACTGAGAGTCAGTCATATATGAGTGAACTTATATTATTTTATTGTCTCCAGTTCCTAGTTTTCAGTCTCCAGATTACTTTGGAGCGGTCTACTTTCCCTCCACAGGCCTGGTTTGTTCATCTACAGTCATGATACCTACAGAGGATTCTCATCTCCTCTACCATCACTGTTGTGGATATAGAAGAAATTCTGTCTGTTTCCACCATCACTCCCAAACATTTTGTGAGTTGCAAGAAGGACTGGCTTATCCACTATCAGCCAATTGCATGTGGAAGGTATAACTTCCAAGAGCAGGGAAGAATGTGCCTTTGAATGCTGGAGATATAACTAAGCAGGTGCCACTGTACCCTCTCATGGATACCTGTGTGTCAATACCCAGTAACTGGGACTGAAATTGGAAATCTGGGACTCTTTCCTAGTTGTGTTTGCTTCCCTATAACTCTGCCCTTTACCCACTAGGGGGTCATACTTCTCTTTGCAGCTAAACATTCA
The DNA here is from genome assembly GCA_004027475.1 of Anoura caudifer. NCBI lineage: Eukaryota > Metazoa > Chordata > Mammalia > Chiroptera > Phyllostomidae > Anoura > Anoura caudifer. The sequence goes on along the minus strand of PVKU01011159.1, from coordinate 41,668 downwards.
GACTGTTCATGCCATGGGAAAATCTCTGAAGCTCTACAAAGTTTTTTGCCTTTCAGCAGCATGTGAGTGGTGACAGAACAACTTGGCAGCTACTGGAAATATTCTTCAGATTCAAAGAAAAGCTTCTAAGTGAGTGCAGAAGTAACCAGGGTTTTTCTCCTTTTCCTTCCTCTGACCTACCGCCATTTCCTGCAGTGTGTCGGGGGCGGGGTGGCGCTCCACCCCACAGAGCCCCATCCCTTAGTCACGGATGGAAATAAAACTATCAAGACATAATCTGCTTGGGGAGGAGAGGTGGTCAATCTTCCAAAGGAGAAGGACCCAGAGCCCCTTCCTCACTGGGCTTTTATTGGGTTCAAATACACAGGAATTCAGGTATGTCAGGCAGCAAGGATCAAACAATGGATAACATTTCAGAGAAATCTGAGGGCTTAATTTGAGTCAGTGTCTGTCAGGAATGGGGATTGCAAAACTTTGGGAGATGTACTCATTTCCTCCTTGGACCCTTATCGTTTAAATGAGAGCACTCTTAGCAGAGCAGCTTTCACAGGACATTATGAATTCTTTCTTTCTTTATTTTTTAATTTATTTTAATTATTGTTCTTGTACAGTTTTCTGTCTTTTACTCCCATCCCAGCCCACCACCCCAGCCCTCCCCACTTCTCTCCCATATCCACCCCCTCTAGTTTTTGTCCATGTGTCTTTGATACTTGTTGCTCCAAACCCTTCCCCTTTCCCCCTGAAATTCTCCCCTCTCCCCTCTGGTGACTGTCAGTCTGTTCTAAATTTCAGTGTCTTTGGTTATATTTTGCTTGTTTGTTTCTTTTGTTGGTTAAGTTCCTGTTAAAGGTGAGATCATATGGTATTTGTCTTTCAAGTGAAATAAGCCAGGAAGTGAAAAACAAATACAAATTCTTTCTTATGCCTGATCACCCTGGGAAACTGCTCCGGCCAGCACAGGGCTGCCCCACCAGCCGTCATAGTTTCAGACTTAAGCGGATTAGAGCCAGGATGCAGGAGATAAGGAAGACACCTCCAAGACAGAAATGGGGACTCAGGCTATGTCAGAATAGCCGGGGGATGACGGTCCATCACCCCCTCTTTGCTACAGCCCCCCAAGTCCTTCCATGAGGGCCTTCCAAGCAGTCGTGTCTGTCTTGGGTTGCCCCTCCCTCAAGGAGTCTTACCCTTCATTGACTAACCGACCAAGTACGGGGGCCAGAGATGGATGAAGCAGAAGCAGTGCTCCTGCCAGGGAGATAAGCTTTGTCTCCTTAGTGGTTCAGGTCCTCATGACAGAACAGACCCAGATGAAGCAGGTCCCCTGGGCTCTTACTCAGCCTCACCATGGGGTGGTGGTTACAGCTCCTGAAAACTGGCTGAAAGGTTCCCAACAATTTCCCAATGTCATTTCAAATATATTTGGGAAAAATGAACTTTGTCACATTTCCACCCTTCAATGCCTGCTCATTCTATTCCTCTCAGTCCCTAGGTCTTAGGACCTCCTTCTCACCATTCTTTGCTTCTCACTTAGTTCAATACAAGAGTACTGAATTGTGAAGGTTGGAGGTAGCTGAGAATAACTATAGCAATAGGTAGGAACTAACTATAAACTCAGTTTTAAGCATCACTGTATGGAAAACCTGTGAGCTATTCAGCTCCATATGGAGTTCCATATTGGCCTGTCCTTCCCATCTCCTAGCTCCTCCCCTTTTCAGGAGCCTTCTCCTCCTAGTGCTACTGCCAAATTGCTGTGATTCCTTTTCATATCTAATCTATGCTCAAATGGCCTTATTATTTTTTATCACCTTAAGGTATTTCCCTGACTAAAAAGTAATTTTACCTTCTTTCTAAGCAAATATGTTCAAAGTATTACCAGATTTTTTAAATAAGTCTTCCCCCACCCTACCCTTGAGATATACATGTGCATTTGTGTATTTTAGCCATTCAAATATGCTTTCCTTCATCTTTGCTTTTAGACAAGAAGGAAAATACTTCTAAACATATTAGTCTCAACAAAGTTTATTCACTCTTTTGGTAACAACACAAAGTTTTGTAATTGTGTGCACAAATGACTTTTACATTAACATACTTGTTAGTAGCTGTCATTATTGGACCTTTTCCTAAATACGGATTACTGCTTACACTGCTTCCTGTGGAAAATAACTTTAGTGATGGCTTTCTTACTAATTTGCCCTTTTCAATCAGGAACTTAAAGATCTGCAAATCTTTGAAGACAACTGAAAATAAGTTTCTTAGAGACACCAAAACTTTGATGACTTCTTCAAGCTTCCCTACAGTAACATGACCAAAAGAAAGGTGGATCTATTCTCCACTGAGGATGTCAGTGTGACTAAGAGCCTCTACTGATAGTGAATTAGAGACTCTTCACTCACTTCTTTGGGCTGGGAAGACAGCCACAGTAGCTCCAAGTCTTTGTTCCTCACAGAAGCCAATTAACCCTATAGATGGGAAATATATTTTTTGACAGGGCTGCAGTGTTTTATTTCCTAGTCTCCCTTTCAACACCAGCCATAGGAGGCATGGAAGCTTAGCATCAGTGGGAAAATATGACTCAACCTTGACACTTGCTCATCCCAGACAGCAACATGTTACCTGAATGTAAAGCAAAATGTAACAGGAAACCTGGTTTTCATTATAAGAGAAGTCTATGTGCAGCTAAAAAGAATGGGACTAGAAAGGGATTTAATCCTACAGGCTCAAGAGCCAAATGACCCCATAGCAGAGAAGAAATATGAATCAGAGAGAGAGAGTTAAGTTCTGGCAGTAATGTGCTAAAACTCTTTAATGGTGATGAAATCCCTAAACATTTATTATCTTCCTTATGTCAGCACTTCTTCCTTTGTGGCTGGCACTTAGCCCTGTATACATATGGCAAACACCTGAAAAGCAGTTGAGCTTTGTCTTCACTTCCTCTTAGCTTACCCTTTAATCTTTCCCCTTTTCTCTTGTCTCTCCCCTTTAGAAACCATATGCTTTTGGCAAGGTATGTACTTTTCAGTCCCTAGTACTATACCTGGGATGTGGTAAGCACTTAAAATTTGAGACATACTGGAAGGAGTGATTCTTCTTTCTTGCTTGATACAAAAGATAGCTGCCCTCTACTGATCTTGCCCAGTTCTCAACTTCTGGGAGAACAAACCTTCACAGAATATTCTGTAATAAATAAGAGCTTAACATGTTACCAAGATTAAGGATAATCACAGAGATAATGCTGTCACTCCCAAAAGGAAACTTTAATTGTGATAGCAATAGGCTTGTGAGTCAGGTATCTTAAAGTTTTCAAAAATAAATGTATCAAGATCATTCCTATTTATTTTTAATGGATAGTCCTGATCTATCTTACAGCACTTTCTTTCCAAAAGACTTTAAATACTAGTGAATAACAAACTCTGAAAAATATTTGAAAGAAAAATTCCATGATGACAGTCCCCTGGAAGACTGAGCTTCTTTCTCTAAATGTTGAACTGGATGTCTTTATTTTTACGTTAGACTTCATCCAGATATCCTCTCTGCCAAGCATCCCATGCTAATATGGAGTTTTTTGGAGTCATTTTGCCTCTTGCACACCCACACAACTCCCTGGAAGAACTGAAATTCAAAAATAGGCCTCCACATTTTGTTACATTTTCAAAGAGGTGGGCTGGGCTAGAGGGTGGCCTGGGGTGGCACTCAAAGGTTCAGAGCTAATCTGGCAACATGCCCTAGCCTGGATGCACAAGCTACTCACATGTAGCATAGAAACCTTGTCTAACTGCCTTTAATTAATTGATTTAATTGAAAGCCTAGGCCTCCAGGCTTTGAACCTGCTTTTCTCCATCTAGAACACTCTTTCCCAGGCTTGTTACAAGATTAACTCTTATTCATCCTCCAGTTTCCAGTTAGTCTTCAGGACCAGGACCTCATTATGACCGACCATAGTACATGATTCATTTCTTTTTTATGACACCCACTTAAAACAGTTTGCTTAGGACCTGTGTCACCCAAAAGACTATGGCCATGAGGATCTAGTTCAGTACTAGGCTTTGGTAAGACACTTGAAAAACACTTGTTGAATTAATGACAGAATTCATACAACCATAACACTTAGAGTTGAAGATGGATATGCCCTGCCAGGCTTTATCTGAGGCACAGTCATTATTTTAAACTTAAATAGGAAAATGATAACTTAAGTGACCAAAGAGGAAGGGGCAGTATAAAATATTGCTACAAACATAGCCTCTGAAGGCAGATCATTATTGTTTAATACTTAGTTCTACCTCTTACCAACTCTGTGTCCCTAGAAAAAATTATTTAACTGTTTTATGCACATTTATTTGTAAAATGGGGATAAAACTAGTAAAATACTAATAAGGCCTTAATAAAGATTATGTAAGGACATTATGTAAATACATTCATATAGAACACAATTAAGAAGTACTTTGTTATAATTCAAAAACATGGTAGCCACCTTAAATAAGGTTGTTGCTCTGACATTGTGCCCAGATCTCAATTCTCATTATGATGGGCCATGAACCTGACTTCTGTCATAATTCATAGACTAGTAACAAGACCAATTCTTGGGGGATGCTGTATTAAGAAGTGATACAAGGTGCTAAACTGTTTAGAAAAGGTTTTCATCACACATTACACATGTATTTTTTTTCACAGTTCAAGTCTGGTAAACTTTACCAAAACAGTTTTGGCCATGGATAAGAAGAAGAAAGAAACCAATGGTTAAGCTCAAATCAAAACTGAACTCACTGGGATGACCCCTTAGTGTGGAAACACCATTGATATGTTGTAGACACAGCAAACCAAAGTCATAAGAACAGTAGAAACAAAGTCCGATTTTACTTCTGTAAGCAGTATCATGATATTCCCTTGGATAATTCAAATCCCCAAGGCTCTCCCTCTGTCAGTTGAATTGAAAAGAAAGTTCCAAGGCAGAAAAAGTTTCCTTGGACCTTAAGCAGTCATTGACTCTTGGCACTGAAGCTAGAAACAGAAATTGACTATAAGTCAAGGTTATAAAAGAAGTTATGTGAAATATGTGTAGCTAAGCAGTCACTGACATTACAGAGCTCTACATAAAATCCCCAGGTCAGTTTCAGACACAACTAGATCTCTTTATAATATTCACCAGAAAATGTGAGGATGAAACAGTTAAATGTTCTAAGCCTTCATGTCCTCATGTCCTTCATTCCACATTTCATTAAAATGGAAGTATGTGAGTGTGACAGGACACAGAAAAGCAGTACAGGAAAGCCCCAAACAAAACTAGTTAAGAGAAGAAGACTGGAAGTTTGTAAAGGAGACATTGGAGTTGAGTATAATGGAGAGTGCCATGGTAAGGAACTCATGAATTATTTGGACTAAGCATTTGGGTTTTTTTTTTAATTAAAGGAACTATAATAATTTCCCACTTAATTTATACTGATCAGTCTAGAGTTGGAGGGATAATGAATCTGAGAAATCTCTATCAATCAACAGTTTCAACCACTCCGACCATGCATTTCACCAAAGCTGCTGTGTTAGCATTGCCTTTCCCTGCTGCCTCCCTGCCTGGAGGCGTTTCTAAATAGTAAAAATGACTAAACGGCATGCAGTGGAGGGGAGGGCAAGGAACTAAGGCCCTAAATAATTCTTAAATTGTATAATCAGATTCCAGGAATTTAACTTCAACCGTGTTAAAGAGTTTTACAAAAATAAGTCTTTTTTTTTTTTACAGGTCAATTCCAACAAATATTTTTTTGACAGTTGTGATTTTTTTATTTTAATTGTTCTTGTACAGTTTTCTGTCTTTTGCTCCCATTCCAGCCCACTAGAAGATTGTGTCATGGTAGATTTATTCTCATCCATGGCAGCCAGGGAGGGGCCCTGTAGGCAGAGCCCCCCCACAGTAAACATGGCCTTATCCTATCCCCTTGAATAGATAGACTTCTAAGGATATTTAAATGTCTTTTTCAGCTCTAACATTCTTTTACTATAAGGCTTATTTTCGGCTGGGGCGGTGGGCCAAAAATAAGTCTTATAGTAAAAGAACGTTAGAGCTGAAAAAGACATTTTAAAATATCCTTAGAAGTCTATCTATTCAAGGGGATAGGATAAGGCCATGTTTACTGGGGGGGGGGGGCTCTGCCTACAGGGCCCCTCCCTGGCTGCCATGGATGAGAATAAGTCTACCAAGACACAATCTTCTAGGTGAGGAAAGGTGGCCGATCCCTCAAAGGAGAGCCAGCAGCCTTTCCCTCAATGGGCTTTCATTAGGTTCATTTTGCACAGGAATACAGGTAAAGCTCATTTAATCATTGTCAGGCAGTAAGGATCAAACAATAGATAACACACAAAGAACTCGAGGTCCTATTTTGAGTCAGGGTCAGATAGCTAAAGAACTATAAAACTGAGGAAAAAACTCACTTCTTGTTTGTACCCTTATTTAATTGAACGCATTCTAAACAAAGCAGGTTTCATAGGATTTTACATATTCCTTCTTAGGCCTGATCTCCCTAGGGAACCTGCCCTTTCCAGCACAGGGAGGTACTCACCACCAGCATTGTTTCAAGCTTAAGTCAGGCAGGGGAAGTAAGGCAGCCGAGAGATTACGAGACTTCTTGCAGACAGAATGAGGACTCAGGATATGTCAAAGCTGAGGGTCCAACACCCCCTTTTGCTATAGCCCCCCAAGTCCTTCCCTGGGACCTCCCTGTGATTGTGCTTGTCTTAGGTTGGTCCCCCCTTGGGGAATCTTACTCGTCATTGGCTAACTGATCAAGCATTGGGAGCCATTTATGGAGGAAGTAAAAGTAGCAGAAGCGGTACTCCTGCCAGGGAGATAAGCCTTGTCTCCCTAGTGGCTTATGGTCCGAGGTCCGAAGGTCACTCACTCAACCTTAACCATGGGGGGGAGGGTGATACAGCTCCTGAAACTAGGTAGGGCAGTTCCCAACAGTTTAGTCCAGAATTTAAAAAGATGGCAAGAATATTTTCAAAACTAAATTCAGTTGCATAATAATCTATACACTGTCAAGATGTTTAATGTTTGCAATAAGTTTTGGGGAAGTGATAAGTTTAAGAAAGAATAAATAATTTTTTGAAGAAACTGTAAAAGACAAATCAGGATCAGTCTAGATAATGTTCAGTCTTGTTCTTCATCACTAGAAGAGAATTAACATTTATTGAAAGCCCACTGTGTATTATGTGTCGTCACATGTTTTATCTCCTTTAATCGTTACTGTAAGCCCTCCAGACTATATACCAGGGTTACCTGACCAGACTGCAAGGAGTAAAATGAGGTAAGGGAATGCTTTCCAGGATAAGCAAGGCCTCTTTATCAAATCAGGAGCAATGGTTGGCCATGTGCCAGTGAGAAGGATACTGGAGTGTCAGTGTGAGCAGATATATTACAGCAAGAGGTAGTGTGGCCTCTCAAAAGGCATATGGGTGCCACAGGTAAGAGAAAGAAAATTAAGGAGCAGGCTGAGCTAGATTGCAAAGGGTTGTGTAAGCCATGCACAGATGTTCAACCACTATCTTAAAAATCACTGAGAACCACTGAAGTCTTTAAAGGAGGGAAGGTGGGAAGCAAAACAGTAATTTTGTTCTATAGAAAAAGGATTCTAATCTAGTTTGAAGGACTGACAGACTGGAGGCGGGGAGACTAGAGAAGTTTCCAGTAAAAAAATGATAAAATAAGTAAAGAATTTACTTTTTTCAATCTGTACAGAGCATTTTCAAAATGTAGGTGATAATTTAGCCCTGTAATAGTTAGAAAGTGGTTAAAGAAGTGAAATAATAAAAACACAGTGTAGAGAAGAAATCAGAGAGAGAAAGATCAAAGAGTTTGAGGAGGAAAAAGAATTTCTGAACAAGCCTTAAATAATACAGGATTAAGTTGTGACTAATAGAAAGTATCATTATTTCAAACCACAGCTGTTGCCAGAAGAGTCACAGATACAAGATGTCACAGATGACAAGATACAAGCAAACCACAGGACACTTTTTTTTAAAGCCAATTTTTGAAAAACATTTTACCCTGGCCAATTTTTATCTACAGAGTTATTAAACAAGTAGTAGTCTGAACAAATGGGATCCTTTTTTTCAGTAGTTTGCAAATTTGACTAGAAAAGTAGAGACAGATTTAATTCCACTTAGCTCATTTTGAGCAATCCAGAATTCAACTGATTAGATAATGTCATATGTCCTAACCAACATTCTTTCTGCTACATGCTAAAAGACTGGGTCTTAGGGTGGGCAACTGACCAGCCTGAGGCCACATACCTCGTGAAGGATTGGGCTGGGATTGAAACCCACACCAGCCTCGTTCCAAAGTCTGTGCTCTTAACACTATACTACTGTGTTTTCATTAAATAAAAACTTGTGAAAATTCATATTATCTAGATAAGCATTATGAAAGTCTTTAGAAGAGGACTCCATGGACAATTGTTTTAAAGGACTGAATCTGTTGAGTTGTTTTATCGTATATTTATAAATATGGTCCTTATTCACAATAATAATGAAATCATACTTTGTATATTGGTACCTCACCCTCTACTGTTGAGGACTTTTAACCTTTTAATGAAGCAGCACTTTTAATTACACTCTTTCCTTCCCATTTGGCAGAAACTTATACAAGTGACAGATACCATAGAAGATTTTGAAGTATCCCTGTTGGTTCAAACAGCAATGCCTTATCCTTGGACCAGGTTAAATACATAGTTTTCCCTAGATTATTATTTATTGATTTACTTATAGTTAATTTACTTATTTAAAGTCCTCAGAGCAAACGTAACTATGTCAGGGCCCTCCTCATGGCCCTGACCAGAGATGCCTAGCCATTTTGAAATTGTAAGGCTCAATATGGGTGTGTAGGGCTCTGTACTGTAGGTTAACTACAGTGCAATAATCAAGGCAATAATCAAGGTATTCAATAACCATATGTGCTTGGTTTTTTAATTGTTATTCTATTACAGTTGTCCCAGTTTTCCCCCTTTGCCCTCCTCCCAGCTCAACCCCTGCTCCCACAGTTATTCCGCACACAATTGTCCATGTCCATGGGCCATGCACACATGTTCTTTGACTAGTCCCTTCCCCTTCTTTCCACCTATATCCCTCTCCCCTCTAGTCACTGTCAGTCTGTTCCATGTTTCCATGTCTGCGGTTCTTTTTTGTTCATTACTTTATTTTGTTCATTCGATTCCTCTTATAATAGAGATAATATGATATCTGTCTTTTACCAACTGGCTTTCTTCACTTAGCATAATATTCTTCACTTCCACCATGCTGTTGCAAAAGGTAAGAGTTCTTTATTTCTTTCTGCTCTGTAGTACTCCATTGTGTAAATGTATCACAGTTTTTTATTCCACTCATCTAATGATGGGTACTTAAACTGTTTCCAGCACTTGGCTATTGTAAATAGCACCCCAAGAACATAGGGTGCATAAGATCTTTTGAATTGGTGATTTGGGATTCTTAGGATATTTACCAGCAGTGGAATCACTAGGTCAAAGGCAGTTCCATTTTTTTTTTATTTTTTGAGAAATTTCACACTGTTTTCCACAGTAGCTATACCAATCCACACTCCCACCAGCAGTGCACTAGGTTCCTTTTTCTCCAGATCCTCACCAGCACTTGTTTGCTGATTTACTAATGTTAGCCATTCTGACTGTTGTGAGGTGATACCTCATTGTACTTTTAATTTGCATATTTCTGATGACTAGTGATATTAATCTTTCATTTGTCTCTGGGCCATCTTTATGTCCTCCTTGGAGAAGTGTCTGTCCTGGTCCTTTGACCATTTTCAATTGAATTGCTTGTCTTCCTGATGCTCAGTCATATGTGTTTGTTTTTAATAGAGCTGTTTATAACTCACAGGTAGATCCAGTTTTGAGAATGTAATCAAGAGTAATAGACCTTGTTCTTGGGAGTATATTTAGTTACCATAATGTAACAACTATCACTTTTCTGTTTGACTCAAATTGACTCAAAACAGGAATTCTTGAGAAGTTCAAGAACTGGTATAGCCAATATAATGTGTATATAGTGGTTCAAATAATTTCTTTGACAGACATTTATCTACATGTTTAGTTTTGTTTTAAAGTTAGTCTCTTTACTACTAGTTACACTTCATGCATCCCTTACTTTGAATGTATGGTAAAATGGGAGAACAAAATTTCATTACCTTAATCAAGCATTAATGACTTTTCATATTAACAACAGCTATTGCTATATGCTGAGTTTTACATGTTTTAATTCTCCTGGGTATTGTTCATTAATGAGGGCAAAGAATTTTTCTTTTTTTTTTTTTTTGGCAACTTCACTAGGCAAATACCAAACACTAAAGTATTATATTTGTAGTCATCCTATGTAGAGTGTAGATTTTGGCAGGTGAAACTGCTTTAGTCTGCTTCTCTCCTAATTCATACAAAAGTAAAATTTAAACCAAAAAGAAAAATTGGATGATTGCCACATATCTCTGCAGTTATGGGTTGGATACAAAATAATTTAAAATGCAGTAAAACTCAGTAATTTAGCACATAGGCTAGTGAGACACATATGTTTTGCCAAGAGGCTGCACATAGATGGAAAAGCTATTTCTAGACATCAATTTCTTGGGTTTTAAAAGCTTCCTGTTTACTTCATTTATTGTAAAACATATTTTTATTTTTTTATTTCTAGTTGTTCTGTCAAAACTGTTGGTAACAAGTCTAGAACTCAGGAAAATGTCTTAAAAATGATTCTTTGCTACCCAGATTTATATCAGCAATCAGTGATAGGGTGAAAGTGGATAAAACAGTGAAATATAGACCTGCCAAGTGGTTGTAAAAAGTTAGGAAACTATTTTTGAGAAAAAGAATAATGAGGGAAAAGGGGGAAAGGGTTTTCAAAAACAACTCTAAAGGACACATGGACAAAACCAAAGGGAGGTGAAATCAGGGGAAGGAAATGGGGATGGCTGGGGTGGGGGGAGTGGTGGAGGAAAATGCAGACAACTGTACTTGAACAACAATAAAATAAAGTAAATAATCAAAATAAAAAAGAAATAAGTGATGTATGGATGTTCCAAATTTTCATGTTTTATTTGTACCCCAGAAATTATATAGTTAATTCTGTTGTCAGCAGCCACATGGAGGCAGATAATGAGAGAGATTTCAGACTCTTACAGCATTCTGCATATTATTTCCACTTAGTTTCAGAAGTTGTGTAGAGAAAAAGCATATGGAAGGGAAGGAAAAAAAAACAGAATATTTGGGTTGTGAGTAGATAACATTTTACTTTTCAAGATTAACCTCAACCAGTTATTAAGTCTACATAACATAAAACTAATGTATTCCAGGGAAGAAATTTTGAATTAGGTATTTTCAGCATCCTAGGATTTCTAGGATTTTCATAACCAGGAAATGCAGTGATTGAAGTGATAGAGAAACTGCAGCTGGCACCACCTTTGTCATGGATCACCCTCAGCACTTGTTAGAACTGGGCAGGCATGGTGGAGAGGGTGGCTAAGGCAGAAATGAAACTCTAACAAAGTGGAAAGAATAGTTTAAATTTAAAAAGCTATGCCTGCTTTTTACTTTTTTGTGGTTTCCAGATTTTCTATTATAGCTTTCTTTAATTCATATATATTTAATTTTTAGATGGATTTTATTAATTAGTCTGCATTTTTAAACTTTGGTTGTCAGGATATTTATAATAGAGGTAAATATTGAAAAGCAAGTTTTAGATAAATTTTAGGGGGATTGGTGTTAGAAAATTATCTTGATAAATCCAAAATATAGAGAGAATTATTTTGACTTTACTGATACACAGATTTAGAATATTTTCTATGTGTGCAGAAACACTCCAGGGCCAAAATAGATATTCTTATGAAACTTCTTTGGTAGATAGTACAATGACCCCAAATTGGTACCATTGATTTCATATTTGAGGGTTAATAAAACTTCATTAAGCAGATTTTTAGATAAGTAATGTGTGCAAGGGAAGGTAAACAAACCTGTGCCAAACAAGTCAGTTTCAGTGCTTTTCCACAAAAGACCAGCCACACATTTCTGAGGAACCAACAAAGTCACAGTTTATATTAAGGATGGAACCCTAGGTTGTCCCATGAGCTGGGTACCAGGAGGCTCAGCCATCCTAATTGGATGGGTAATCTCAAATGCCTATCATCAAGGTAACCAGAAAAGTGAGAGGGGTCCTGGAAAGAAAGAAAGAAAGAAAGAAAGAAAGAAAGAAAGAAAGAAAGAAAGAAAGAAAGAAAGAAAGAAAGAAAGAAAGAAAGAAAGGAAGGAAGGAAGGAAGGAAGGAAGGAAGGAAGGAAGGAAGGAAGGAAGGAAGGAAGGAAGGAAGGAAGGAAGAAAGAAAGGAGACTGTGCCAGTTAGAATGCCTCTTTGAGGAGTTTAAAAATGAGATTGAGCCATCCACTGAGAGTCTGAACAGAAGATAAAGTGATGGGGAGAAAGAAAACCTTGGAGACAGCAAATAAATTGAAGTTATGAATAAACTCAGAATGTTAGGAGACAAAAACTTTGAGATAGCAACAATAGTAATAAATAACAATAATAGTTTTTACAAAATGTCAGGTTCTGTTTTAAGGATTTTGTATCTATTGACTCATCTAATGTTAGTAACAGGCTTATGAAGGTTTTAACCCAGGAGGTCCTCAACAGTGAAACTGGTGACTCATCCACAAAAGCAACAAGAATGAGGAAGGATAACCTGGTCCCTTCAGCCACCTGAGAGTCACAAGGACTATCCAGTGCATGTTCTGGCTCAAATACATTCCTACTTAGATTATATCTTCCTCAGTATCATCTATATCCCTAAAGAAAATCTTATTACTTAAGGTAGCATTAATGGAATTATGTCCTGTGCAGCCTCAAAATCTGAACTGAAATAAAGCTCATCCATATATATGGTAGATAGAGTTAGAAAAAATATATAGAAATATAGGTACACAGGTCCTTGACCTGAGCTTTCAACATGAGTGAGTCATCAGTTGGACTATGTGAATATAGTAATGTGCAATGTATTTACATGAGCACTTTTGCCTTTTGCATAAAAGCAATTGATTCTACTATTTGAAATGAGGCCCAGTGCTTAGCACTTTAGCAAACATTGGGAAAATATAGTATTGAACGAGAGTGAATATATGTGTATGTACAAATATGTGCAATGTTTTATAGTCATCTGCACATTATACCAATAACCTTGTCCACATGTATATTATTTACTGATACTGAAAAAATAACAGAGTCAAAACAAACAGCTCAAGAGCTAGGATAAATTATCCAATTTATTCAACAGTAATCTCCATGAAGGCTTAAATTATCTCTGCTGAACACATTTACTTTTGTACCCCAAGCACTTAGCAAAGTGTCTCGACATAATGAAGTCCCAATACATACTAATTGAACTGAACTGAATTGACCTAGTTATTACATATGCTTAATTTCCATGAAGCCACACTACTAATATATATGAATATGTTAATGCTGATTAAATTTCTACTAGATAAAAGCATTAAACTTCTGCTCCTATTAAGTTCAAACTTCCGAAGTGGTTATGTTTGTAACATGGCTTTGTTTATATCACAAAAAAAATCATTTGTGATATAAACAAAAGAAACTTTGTCAAATACTGTGATGTGCTTATAGTTTTAGTTAAAAGAAATTATGGGGCAAAGCCAATTAAAAAGAAATTTGAGGCTCTATCCAACTGTGCCAGTCTTGGATGGGTTATGTTCCATTGTTAAGCTAAATATAAAATTCAACAGATAAAAAAAAAAAATGGAGGATGAAGCTGTGTAGGTGGAAGCAGAGTCCACTTGCTCTTGTCCCCAACTTGGATTTTCAGCTGATCTTCTGACAGTTAACCCAAACAATCAGTGGGATTCTAGTTGATAAGATGTTTTGAATCTAAGGAGTACAGAAGACACCACATACTGTCCAGTAAGGAGATGTTATAAATTGAGGGGGAATGCCCTGTACATGGTGCTTACAGCAGCAGAGAAAACAGACAGAAATCCCATCTTAGTAGCTCCCACTCATCTTGAAGCAAGAGGCCCTTGGCTTACACAGGAATCCCACAGGGGTTTGCTGGGTCCCATGCCCCTTAGCCAACAGGCTGGGGGTTTTGCAGAACACAGTGTTCTGGAATGCATCTCTTGCAAAGGCAGTGGTCTAGGAACCAGACATTAAACACCATAGATTCTCTGCAGCCAGGAAGGGCCTCCCTTTCTTCCCAATAAAAACATCTGTGAAGGGAAATGTGTGCCCATCTCCCTCCTGCAGAACAGTCCAGCCAAGCTCAGGACCTCCCCCCCCCCCCCGCACTGGGTGCATATTCACAGGGGAATAAAAGGGAAATGTCAAGAGAGGCCTTTCTAAACTTTTCTCAGCCCCAATACACTGGTCCCTCAGGCCCTATTCCACTGAAACCAGCTGAGTAGAGAGTGCAGAAATTGGTGCAGCTAGAGGAATTCAGGTCCTGCCCAGCCTTGGATATTATACAGAGCTGACATCAGTGACAGGCAAGAAAGAGATGATCCTTTCACACAGATTGGCCCTTCACATGAAACGGACAGCTAACTCATCAAAAACTACATATTATTGAAAATAATCTAGGACAGACCAAGACTTGAGATGCAGGGGTGGGGTAACACACCCACAATCTTCCCTGAAGTCTGAAAAATGCCTCCAAGCACAGAACCACGGGCTCTATCCCCCAAACCACACCAGAAACCGTCTTAGAAATAGATGGGTCAGTGGCAAGGTAAAGACTAATGTCAGATAAAGAAAAAATCAACCAGAACAATCAGACTGATAAGGCAGTAGACCATGGGGACCAATGCAGGAAACCACAGCGAAGCAGCAGACCACGTGGGTGGGCTGGCTGAAGGCAAAACTGAGACTCAGAGCTGGCTGTGGATCATGCCTGTTGCCACAGTAGGAGAAACTCCCAGTCTTTCATGAAAGTCCATTGGAAATTGTGCTAGAGACAGCAGGGGAGCTGCACTGTTCCCTCTCTGGCCCCTCCCCCACAGGCAGCATTGCAGCACAACAAAGAGGGTTGCCCTGCCCTGGTGAGTATCTAAGGCCCTGTACCTTACAACTTAGCAGTTGCCCAAGACAAAGAAATATGGCACAAATGAAAGAACAGAGCAAAAACTCAGAAAGAGAACTAAGTGAGGAGGTGATAGCCAACCTTTCTGATGGAGAATGTAAAGCCTTGGTAATCAAAATGTTCACAGAGCTGATAGAGGTTGGGCAAAAAATGAAAAACCAATGAAGGATACCCAAAGTAAAATAAAGCAAAATATTCAAGGAACCAATAGTAACAGGAAGGAAACCAGGAGTCAAAGCAATGATTAGGAACAAAAGGAAAAAAAAAATAAACATCTAACCGGAACAGAATGCAGAAACAAGAATTCAAAAAAGTGAAGAGAATCTTACAAACTTTGGGACAACCTGAAATGTTCCAATATCCAAATTATAGGCATGCCAGAAGGAAAAGAACAACAATAAGAAATTGAAAATTCATTTGAACAACTAATGAAAGAAAACATCCCCAATCTGGCAAAGGCAATAGACCTCCAGGAAGTCCAGGAAGCCTTGAGAGTCCCAAAGAAGGTGGACCCAAAGAGGAACACACCAAGGCACATCATCAAGTTACCCAAGATTAAATATAAAGAGAGACTCCTAAAAGAATCAAGAGGAAAAGGGAGAGTTACCTACAAAGGAGTTCCCATAAGGCTATCAGCTGGTTTCTCAAAAGAAACCTTGAAGGCAAAAAGGCACTGTAAAGAAGTATCTGAAGTTATGAAAAGCAAGGACCTACATCTAAAATTAGTCTATCCGGCAAAGCTTTTATTTAGAATGGAAGGGCAGATAAAGTGCTCCCCAGATAAGGTAAAGTTAAAGGAGTTCATCATCACCAAGCCCTTATTATATGAAATGTTAAAGGGACTTATCTAAGACAAAGACAAAAAATATGAACAGTAAAATAATAACAAGGTCACAACTATCAACAAATGAACTGAAAAGAAAAGAAAAATGACAAAAACAAAAACTAAGCAAACAACAGAGTAGGAACAGAATCAGAGAAATGGACACCACATGGAGGGATTTCAGTGGGGAGGGGGAAGGGAGGAATTGGGGGGGAGGTACAGGGAAGAATAAGCATAATTAGTAGGCATAAAATAGATGAAGAGAGACAAAAATGGTATAGGAAACAGAGGATTCATAGAACTTGTATGTACAACCCATGGACATGAACTTGGGGTGGGGTAGGGCATGAACTAATACTGGAGGGTTGCGAGGACAGGGCTGGGGGGGATATAGGGGGAAAATTTGGAAAAATGTAATAGTATAATTAATAAAAATACTTTAAAAAAAGACTAATGTCAGGACCACAGATAGAGGCAAGTGGAGGTGGTTACTGCAGTGGTTCCAGACATTGTGTAACCCACCCCTGGGTCTTGTGCTAATAAAAAGCCAATAGGGAACAGCAGTGAGGACACGCCCAGATGCAACCAAGCCTGAAGAAGACAAATACAGACTGAGGTTTGCTTGTAGCCTCAAACAGACTCCCTAGAGCTTGGATGGGGGTGACATTTGACATTTCCACAGTCAGATCCAGAAGGAAAGGCCTGCAGGCAAGGACTGAATTCTGCTGAGATGAATTACACCTCATCCTTTTCCTTTGTTTGCATTGTTTTTTTTTTCTTTCTTTCACATATATTTTAACATTTTTTTCTTTTCCTCAAATTTGTTCCTCTTAGTTCATTATCTTATTTTTATTGCAAATTTCATGTTTTACTCTTTGTTTCTCTTACTCCATTTGGCCTTTTTCCTTCCCTTTCTTATGTTCTTATTTTATTTTTTAAATTTATTTTTCCCTTTCCTCACCCAATTGCTGATCATTACTCTTTTATTATTGTTATTCAAGTAGAGTTTTCTCCATTTTCTACTCACCATGGACCCCCACCCCACTCATCCCCACCTCCCACCCTCAAACTGACCCCCTTTGACTTTGTCCATGTGTCTTTTATACATGTAACTTGATGGACCTTCCTTTATTTCCTCCCATTATCTCTCTCCCCTCACCCTTCTGATAACTGTCAGTTTATTCTTTATTTCAACATCTCTGGTTATATTTTGCTTGCTTAGTTTTGTTGATTTGGTTCCACTTACAGATGAAATTATATATATTTGTCTCTCACTGCCCAGCTTATTTCACTTAGAATAATGCTCTCCAGTTCCACTCATGATATTGCAAAAAGTAGGAGCTCATCTTTCTTCCTGCTTCATAGCATTACATTGTGTAAATGTACCACAGTTTTTCGATCCCCTCATTTACTGATGGGCATCTAGGTTTCTTCCAGCACTTGGCTATTGTAAATTGTGCTGCTATAAACATTGGGGTGCATAGGTTCCTTTGAATTAGTGTTTCAGGATCCTTAGGGTATAGTCCCAGCACTGGAATAGCTGGATGAAAAGGCAGTTCCATTTTTAGTGTTTTGAAAAAATTACATACTGTTTTCCACAGTGGCTGCACCAATCTGCATTCCCATCAGCAGTGTACTAGATTTCCCTTTTCTTCACAACCTTTCTAATACTTGTTTGTTGGTTTGTTTTTGATGGCCATTCTGACTGGTTTCAAGTGGTATCTCATTGTGGTTTTAATTTGTATCTCCCTGATGGATAGTGATGGTGAGCATCTTTTCACATATCTCTGAGCTCTCTGTATGTCTTCCTTGGAGAAGTGTCTGATCAAGTCCTCCGCCCATTTTTTAATTAGTTTCTTTGTTTTCCTGGAGTGGAGTTGTGTGAGTTATTTATATATTTTGGAAATTAAACCCTTATTGATGTATAATTTGCAAATGTAGTTTTCCAAACAGATGGTTCCCTTTTCACTTTACTGCTCTTTTACTTAGCCATGCAGAAACTTTTTATTTGAAGAGGTCCCGTTTGTTCATTCTTCTCTTTATCCCTTGCTCTAGGGGACATATTGGTGAAACTATTTCTCTGTGGAATACCTGAGGTTTTCCAGTCTATGTTCTCCTCTAGGACTTTTATGGTGTCACAATTTATATATAAATCTTGCATCCACCATGAATTTATTTTTGTGTATGGTGTAAGTTGGTGACTGAGTTCAATTTTTTTTTTTTGCATGTGGCTGTCCAGATCTCCAAACACCACTGGTTGAAGAGGCTATTTTTACTCCATTTTATGTTTCTGCCCACTTTGTCAAATATTAATTGACCATAGAGACTTGGGTTTATTTCTGGGCTCTCTGTTCTGTTCCATTAGTCTATGTGTCTGTACTTATGCTAGTAAAACACTCTTTTGATTACTGTGGCTTTGTAATACAGTTTAATGTCAGATATTGTGATCCCTCTTACTTTGTTCTTCTTGTTCAAAATTGCTTCAAATATTTGGGGTCATTTATGTTTCCATATAAATTTCTGAATTGTTTGTTCTATATCTGTGAAACATGTCATTGGTACTTTAATGGGAACTGCTTTGAAACTATAAATTGCTTTGGGTAATATGGACATTTTGATGATGGTAATTTTTCCAATCCATGAACACAGTATATGCTTCCATTTAGTTGTGCCTTCCTTAATTTCTTTCTTCAGTGTTGTGTATTTTTCTGAGTACAGGTCTTTATATTTCTTTGGTAAATTTTATTCTTAGGTATTTTGTTTTTCTTGTTGGTATAGCAAATGGAACTTTTTCCCTGATTCTGATATTTCATTTTTGGTGTATAAAAATGCCTTCAATTTCTGAATATTGACAATGAATCCCACTATTTTGCCAACTTCACATATTAGTTCAGGGAGTTTTTTGTTGGAGTCTATAGGGTTTTCTATGTACACTATCATATGATCTGCAAACTGTGACAGTTTTCCTTCCTCCTTTCCAAGTTGGATGCCTTTAATTTCTCTTTCTTGTCTGATTGCTGTGGTGAGGACTTCCAATATTATGTTAAATAGAAGTGGTGAAAGCAGACATCCTTGTCTTGTTCCTGATCTTAGTGGGAAAGCTCTAAGTTTTTGCCCACTGAGTATGATGTTGGCTGTACATCGCATGTACATGGTCTTTATTATGTTTGGGTATGATCTCTCTACTCCCCTTTTGCTGAATGTTTTTATCATAAATGAGTTTTGTAGTTTATCAAATGCTTTTTCCTCATCTGTTGTTATGATCATGTGCTTTTTGTCTTTCCTTTGGGTTATGTGATGTATGGTGTTTATTGATTTGCAAATATTTTACCTTGCATTGATGGGATGAATGCCACTTGATCATGATGTATGATGTTTGTAATGAATTGCTAGATGAGGTTTGCAAATATTTTGTTGAGGATTTTAGTGTCTATGTTCATCAACAATATTGGCCTATAGTGTTCTTTTTTTGTTGTGTCTTTATCTAGTTTTGGGATTAAAATGATGCTGGCTTCATAAAAGAGTTTGGGAGTCTACCCACTTAGAGGATTTTTTTTTCAATTGTCTGAGAAAGATAGAGGATAGCTCTTCCTTCCTTAAATATTATGTAAATTCTTATGTAAGCTGAGTCCAGGGATTTTGTACGACAGGATTTTTTTAATTACTGCTTCAGTTTTATTATCTGCTATAGATCTGTTCAGGCTTCTTGCTTCTTCTTCATTCAGTTTTGGGAGGCTATATTTTTCTAGATTTTTGTTCACTTCACTTTGGTTTTCAATTTTCTTGGCATATTGTTGTTCATAATAATTTCTTATAACCCTTTATATTTCAGTGGTATCAGTTGTAATCTGTCCTCTTTCATTTATGATTTTATTTATGTGTTTCCTCTCACTTTTTTCTTGATGAGTCTACTTACAGGCTTGTCAATTTTGTGTATCTTTTGAATGAATCACTTTCTAGATTTATTGATCCTTTGGATTTTTGTTTTAGTATCTATGACTTTTGATTCTGCTCTGAAGATGAGTATATCCTTCCTTATATTTGCTCTGAGCTTGGTTTGTTGTTGTTCCTCCTGTTCTTGTAGATGTAGGGTTAGATTATTTATTTGAAATGTTAATATCATTTTAGGTAGGTCTGTTTTGCTATGAACTACCTTCTCAGATCCGTCTTTGCTGTGTCCCATAAGTTTTGAACTGTTGTGTGTTCATTTTCATTTGTTTCCAGGAACTTTTTTATTTCTTCTTTGATCTCATCACTAACCTGTTCATTGTTTAATAACATGCTATTCAATCTACATTAATTTGAGTGTTTTTGAGTTTTTTTCTTGAAGTTGGTTTCCCATTTTATGCCCTTGTGATCTGAAAGGATGCTTGATATGATTTCCATTTTTTTAAATTTGTTGAGGCTTCTTTTGTGTCCTATTATGTGGTCTATCTTTGAAAATGTTTCATATACATTTTAATAGAATGTGTATTTTACTTCTTTGGGATGAAAGGATATATATATATATATCATATATATATATATATATATATATATATATATCCATTTGATCTATGGCATTGTTCAATGCCTCAATATCCTTGTTAATATCTCTTTTGGAATATCTATTCATTTTTGACAGTGGGGTGTTAAAATCCCCTAGTATAATTCTACTGCTGTCTGTGTCCTTCTTGAAGTCTTCCAAGATTTTCCTTATGTATTTGGGTGCTCCTATGTTGGGTTCATATATCTTTACAATGTTTATGTCTTCCTTACGGATTCTTCCTTTGAGTGTTATGAAGTTCCTGCAATGTCTCTTCTTATGGCTTTTCTTCTGAAGTCCATTTTGTCTGATACACAAGTATTGCTACCTCAGCCTTTTTCCTGTCTATTTGCTTGGAATATTTTTTTTCCAATTCTTCATGTTCACTCTGTGTAGGTCTTTTTTCTGAGGTGAATATCTTGTAGGTAACATATATGCTGGTCATGTTTTCTCATCCATTCATCTACCCTATGTCTTTTGATTGGAGCATTTAATTCATTAATATTTGAGGTTATTATAGATAGATATTTATTCATTTTTCCTGTTTGTACCTGTTTTCTTGTTTCTCTCTCTCCCTTCCTCTTCTTATAGTAGTCTCTTTAGAATATCTTGAGTACTGATTTGGTATAGGTGTATTCTTTCAGGCTTCTTTTGTCTGGGAAACTCCTTATTTCACCTTCCATTTTAATTGGGAGCCTCAGTGGATAGAGTATTCTTGGTCTCAGGCCTTTGTTTTTAATTTCTTAGAATATTTCTTGCCACACTCTCCTGGCATGGAGTGTTTCTTTTGAGAAATCAGGTTCTAGCCATATTAGAGCTCCTTTGTTTGTTACTTTCTATTCTTCCCTTGTTGCCTTTAAGATTCTCTCTTTGTCTTTAAAACGTGGCATTTTAATTATGCTTGTCTTGGAGAAGGCCCTTTTTGGGTTCATTGTGATTGGGACCCTCTGTGCTTCCTGAATTTGCATGATTTTCCCCCTCTCCATGTTCAAAATATTTTCTGTCATTATTTTTTCCATCCATTCCTCCTTTTTTTGTCCTACTGGTATTCTTATGATTCGAATGTTGTTGCATTTCATGTTGTCTTGCAATCTCTTCAACTACCTTCATGCTTTTTTATTCTTTTTTCATGCCATTGATCTACTGAGTATTTCTTTCTACTTTGTCTTACTTCTCACTAATATCCTCTGCTTCATCCAACCTCCTTGTAATTCCTTCTAGTGTGCTTTTTATTTCAGAAATTATATTATTCATTTCTTCCTGGTTCAAGTTCACATTTTTTATTTCCTTTTCCATACTGTTGTAATTCTCCCTCAGTTCTTGGTAGTTGTCTGTGAGTTTCTTGAGCATCCTTATAATCATCTTTTTGAATTCTATATCTAATAGTTTGCTTGCCTCTGTTTTATTTATCTCTTTTAGTGGGGAAACTTCCAATCCTTTTCATTGCAGGTTCTTTCTTTGTCTCCCTGTTTCAGGTGAGTCTTTTGTTTGTTTCTGTGATTCCTGATGCTCTGCTTTGCTAGCTGTCTTTGTAGAGTGAACTTCTATGGCAGTAGATCTATGGGGCTCAGTGGTTTGGTTGCTTTCATCTCCTTGTCTACATGCACCAGGTTTGCCTTTTTTTTTCCATTTGAGCAGGCTTTCTTGTTATACTTGAGTTTTACCCATTGGTGGATCCTTTTTGTGGATTCTCTCTTCCTGTAGGTGTACTGGTATTCACACCTCCCACCTTATCTTGTATGTGATCTGGAGCAGCGTGAAGGCAGTGTGGATTATGACAGTGGCAAAGTATTTTATGGGATTTAAAGTACCAACAAGTGGAGAAGAAAAAGGAGATCCTTTGGAGAAGTACAGCAGTAACTGTGATATTCTATACAAGTAGCCACTTTTTATAAAAGATGAAAAAGAAATAAGACTCTCATTAGAGGGGAAAAAGCATATGAGCTGACTTCAGAAAGCAGAGTGCTTATGCTAGGTTATATGGTGAGATGTAGTGAGAATAAAGGATAGAATCTTGGTGTAGTGTGTGAGTGAATGAAGTTAATCACAACAGTAATAAAACTGAATAAGACAGTAAAATGAACCAAGACCAGGGAAATGTGCTGTGTCAGAATGAGAACAACAATAATATGAAAAGACATATATGATCTGAATAAAAAGAATAAAAATAAAAGACCAAGAGTAGTGTGTTATAGAAATATGAGTGAAGTGAAGGAAGATACATTAAATGCAGTATGAAAGAGAGAACAAGTCAAACAATGAAATCAAACAAAGAAAACTACATGGAAGGTAGAGAAATAAAAAATAAAATAATGAAAATAATAATAATGAAAAATTAAAATAAAAAGTAAAATGGAAGTTATATAGGATAGCAAAGTGAATTTTGTCTCAGTTGTTGGCATTAGCTTTCTGATCTCTCTCTGGTTCTATCTTTGACCCTTTTGAATCTCTAGGTCTTATTGTCTTATACTTGGAAGAAAAAATAAAAATAAAGAAACAATGCCTCCTGCTGACTTTGAACCCACCAGGAAGATTCTGCTGATTTTCCTGGATGTTGCAGGCAGAGTAGGGTTGGGCTCGGTTTTTATTTTTCCTTTCCCATGTGTTAGGGACTCAGTCTGGGCTCCAATATTCACAGGTGTCCATTCTCCAGCCCAAGCCCTCAGAGTTCTGTGCAACTTCTACCATCCATATGTGCCAGCCTGGCACCTTTAATCCACCTCCATTGTGCCACAATTTGATTAGTCACTGATGTGTACTGAGTGGAAGCAACTCGAACCCTCCTTCCTCTTTGCTTGTCTGGTCTCTGAGCACTTGCAAAGTCCCTTCAGGGCCATTTAGTTCCCCTATTAAATTAAGTCTTTCTGAGGACTGCTACCCCTCTGAGACCCAGCTGCCCTACTTTGATCAGGGCAGCCCCTGCTGCCCTACTTTGACATGAGGTGTCCCGATTTGGAGCAAATCATGCACCTCCTCCTCCCGCTTCAGTGGCTTGGCCTCTGTGGGAGAGTTCCTTAAACAGTGGCTGAGTGGCTCCTTTTTTGAGTAAAATCCTCTTGTTTAGCCTGTTGTTCTTAACAAGCACCCTGTTATTCACACAGCCCAACTCTTCAACCAGTTCAGAGACTATCTGGGTCAGAGCCTATCATGGCCCAGCTCGTCTCCCTTCTCCAGGCATCACCTGGCCACCCAATTTCTCTGCTATTGTCCCAGCTGACAACCACAGTCTCAGTGGGGAACACCACCTCTGTGCATCTCCCATTGTGTCTTTATCCCCCTTAGTGACTTCAAGCCTCAAGGTCTCTCCTGGTGCAGGACTGCCTTCCCTGATCTGGGAGGGGAGGGAGCTGCAAAGTTACAATTGCTGATCTGGCTCTCCTCCAAATCTCCTGCAGCAGTCACTGTCTGGCACCAAGTGGCATGCCAGGAGCCTCAGCAGCCTTCGTCCCGCACAGGTCCCAGGGACCTTACCATCCTTACACAATCTCCTTACCATCTATTTTTCAATGTTCTCTGCAATCATTGGCTTCCAAACTTCCATCAAATTCCAAACTGGGATTCCCTTGGCTGTTCACTCCATTCTTCAGAAGATCAGCTAGATGTCCCAGTTGGGTGTACGAACAAGTGGGTTAAGCTCCCACCTACCTCACCTACATCTACTCATTCAGATTGTTGAGAATTTTAAATGAGGGACGTATTCAAAGCATTTAGCACAGTGCATGGCACAGAGTTGGGACTCAATCCATTGTTTCTTTATTCTGATTAAAGATTAAATATTCAGCCCTGGCTGGTGTAGCTCAGTGGATTGATCACCAGACTATGGGTCAAAGGGTCACTGGTTCGATTCCCATTTAGGACACATGCTTGGATTTCAGGCCAGGTCCCCACTAAGGGGCAAGTCAGAGGCAACCACATATTGATGATTCTCCCCCTCTCTTTCCCCCTCCCTTCCCCTCTCTCTCTAAAACTCAATAAATAAAATATTAAAAATATTAAATATTCATAGCTTCTGTTACTTTCAGTATAAAAAAGTTTTAGTTCTTCCAGTAGAGCTAACTGAAAAGGAAGTATTATATAGTGTATCAAAATATCAAAACTATCAAAAGTTGAAGTCTATTTCTCACCAAACTACCTAGTAGTTTACTTTACAAAAAGACAGGTCACACAATTAAATATTTTTTAAATAGTTTTTTTCTTGCTGACATAGAAATAATGCATGGTATCCTCTTTTCACAGCTATGTGCAGACCATAATGCAAACACAGTTAATGTATGGGATAAAACAAGTACAAGTGTCATCTTGGATATTCCAGAAAAGCCTGAAGTCACAGTATAGAACCAGTCTGACCCAAATAAACAATCATAAATCTTCTCTATTCCTTCCTAATATAAATTATATTTCTATTTATTTTTAATGAGAGGTAAGTGGCATAACATTGTATAAGTTTAAGTAATGCAATACGTTGACTTGATACATTTATATATTGCAATATGATTATCACTATAAGATTAGTTAACACCTCCATCACATTGCATAATTATCATTTCTTTGTGTACGTGTGTGGTAATAACATTTAAGATCTAGTCTTTTAGCAATTTGAGGTATGTGAAACAGAATTGTTGACTATCATCAATTTGCCATGCACTTAATAGATATTCAGATTTATTCATCTTGCAAGTATGTGAACCTGTATATTCTCTTTGGCTCATTTGAAAAATTCCAACAAAAAGTTAAATCCTTCAAGTTCATACAGAGAACGAAAACATCAACCACAAGATACACAATCTCCCATAAGGATGATGACTGGTTCTGGGTAAAGAAAGGAACATGTCCTTTAAAGCCATGGATTTTGGACAGAGAACCCCTTATTTTCAAGCCATAGGTACACACATTATTATAATAGATAGGTTGGTGGTAAGATGATCTGTGGGAAACCTAAGTAATGCTGAGAGTTTGCCTGAGTGATAGTGTTGGCAAGAAATAAGGTTCCAGATGGGTCCTTACTCTGAATAACATCCTGCTGGATGGTTCAGAGGATATTTGTCATTCTTTTGAGCAATTTGTAGTCTTCTAAGAACTGAGTAGCTGACTGAATAATTATGGTGCTAAGAAACGGTGTGATATACCTGTCTTCATCTGAGAAAGGAGCAAACATATTGATGAAGAGGTTATCTTAGTTTCTCATTGCTGGTCTAACAAATTGCCACAGACTTAGTGGCTTAGGTCAAGACAAATTTATTCTCTTACAGTTCTGTACACCAGATGTTCAAAATGAGTCTTATGGGGCTAAAATCCAGGTTTTCGCAAGATTGGTTCCTCCTGAGGGCCTTGGGGAGAATCTGCTTGATTGCCTCTTTCAGCTGCTAGTGGCTGCAGATATTCATTGACTGGTAATTTAATCACTACAGTCTCTGCTTCTGTCTTCACATTGCCTTCTACTCTTTTGTGACCTAATCTCTCTCTGCTTCTGTTTTATGAGAACACCTGTCATTAGACTGGGTCCTTCCAGATAACCTAGAATAATCTCTCCATCTCAAGAGGCAAATCACATCTGTAAAGTCCTTATTGCCATATAAGGCAACATGTGCTGGTTGTAGGGATTAGGTCCTAGATATTTTGGAGGACCATTCTTAAGCAAGCATACCACAGAGATGAAGGATGAACTTTTGTAGACTTTTTTTTTGTAGCTAAGGGTCTTCTCAGTGCTATTTCTCTGTTGGGAATATATAAAAGGACCTATTGATGAATACCATGTGCATTGGGAAGTGCACCAGTGAGTCCAGAAGTAGACAGATTTGGCTAATATTCTTTAAAGCCAGAAAAAAATATTGTGGGTGGATGATCATGGTTGTAGATCAAGGGGCTAGATTGTCTGTGTATTCAAATCACTCTAATGAACAATGACAATAGCAATAACACCAACAACAAACTAAAAACCTATGCAGATGCATGCCCACTGTTGGAGAACAGAATGATATTGTCTTGGTTATGGAAGGGGTCAGGTCCCCAAGAGAATAATTTGTAGTATTTTAGGAAATAAAGAGGTACACAAATTCTTTAGGATAACTCTTCACTGACTTGTTACTGAGTATTTTATTTGTTCATTCAACAATATTTATTGAGAATCCATTGCCCCCCAGGACTTGAAATAGATGAGTATACAAACAGACAAATATCTCTACCTTCCTGTGATTATGGGGAATCAGAAGTGGAAGATGCACTGTCTAATGTAGGTCTAGCAGAGCTTCCATGGACTATTTTTATGAACTTTGAATGTGGGTAGAATTGAGACAGAGCCACGGTCCTTGGATACAGTTTTTTTTTTTTCTCCTAGGAGATAGACTTCAGTTCTAGAAAGCCAGCTATCTGTGCTCTCTGCCCTAGAAGTATCTTAGCTGAGAGCTATTGTGAGTAAACATTTGTTGCTGCTTTCACTGGATGATTGTTATCAGCTGTTACACAGTCTGAAGGTAGTGTAAGCTTACCCTCAGAGTATTTCTTGAGGTTATGAATTTCCTTTTGGTACTCTGACTTATGTCATGAATTACTGCTGAGTAGCTTGGGATGTCAGGCCATTGATGGCGTTAAACTTGAACCATCTGAATGACATGGCTCACATCAGCTGACAATAGCTAAACTTCAGATATCATTAATCAGACTATGTTGTAACAATATACTGAACCATTTAAGGTGGTCCCTTTAAGCCATAAAAGGAGTCCAGTTCCATATACTCAATGACCTACCTTCCTAAGAAATGTGGGTTCTTTCCTCAACAACCTCAGTCAGGGACGGATCTGTTCTGGGGATAAGAATATATAGTTTGCATATGACTGTGCAGATTATGCTCCATGTAGCTCTAGAGGACACATTTTACATTGTAGTATATATGAAAAGAATCTCCCACAAATACGCAGTGCTCAACCATATGTGACAATCCTAAGAAAAGGGGGTCCAAAACACACTTCCAGGCTGGAACTCAAGACTGTGAGGGATAAGATGTCATAGTATCCAGACCCTCGAGATTGATCATTATATAGTTTCCACCAAGGCTCTTGTAAACACAGTCAGGGCCTGAGATTTGATGACAGATGCTCTGGAATGTATCATGGTGTGGTCTTGGAGGTGGACTTCTACTAGTGGCAAGGTGACAGTGTAGTAGGTATAATATTTGTTTCTCAAATGGGTACTCCTCCATGGACTCGAGGGTGTTCTGGTAGTTAGGCATCTAAGATTCCTTTAAAAATAAAGAGGGATCCAGTTTCTAGAGGTTGATAGGGATCTTCATGGTAGGGGAATGAGTACAGGTAAGAAGGGAGTATTGGGACAAGATCCAGAAATTAAAGTGGGGATTTAAATGAGTCATCAATCATAAGTATCAGACCTGGGACCATGAGGTCAGGAATCAAAACACCAAGGAGATGAGAACAAGAGGCATGGGTGTGCTGACACATGCCCTAGGTCTTCAAACCGGAACACTATTTGAAAACATTAATATTGACCAGAAGCTCTACTTTCCAGATGAGAAAACTAAGGATGGAGTGCAAGGAGACTTGCTAGGTACTGACAGAGACAGACAATGTGCCAGGTTCCTGTGGATCACTCCTTTTGTTTTGTATTAGGTTAGCCAAAAAGTTTGTTTGTTTTTTTCCAAAGATGGCTCTAGTAGTGCTTAGTTGTTTTTAACTTCATTCAGAGCAATTTTGTTAGATTGTATTGTGAAAGCTGTCATATCAGCATGCATTAAAAAAAACTTATCAAAATTGATGAATTTTTGTGTAGCCATTTTAATATTGAAGATGGAAGAAAATGAATGTTTTCAGCATATTGTGCTTTATTGTTTCAAGAAGGGTAAAAGCAGAACTGAAACACACACACAAAAAGATTATGCAGTGTATGAAGATGGTGCTGTGACTAATCTAATGTGTCAAAAGTGGTTTGCAAAGTTTTGTGCTAGAGATTTCTTGCTGTGTCATGCTTCACTGTTGGGTAGACAGTGATAGAAATTGAGACATTAATTGACAACAATCAATGTTATACCACATGGGAGACAGATGAGCTACTCAAAATATCCAAATCAATAAAGTTACTGGTGTTGGTGAAAATGACAAATATGTCTTTTATTTTACAGAAATAAAACATACGGACTTTTTGGTCAACCCAATATTTTTTGAATAGTCAGCAGAATCATATAAGTCCTGGAGAAATGGGCCTTCAGCCCTAAAACAATCACCTTCAGAAAAAACAGATTGTGTCTGTTAAATCCCTTGACTCTTTTCCAGAACTACTAGGTGATCTTTCATATCTCTCAGTCACTGGCTGACAGGCCATCCAAGCCTCTGGTGGATATCAGATTTATCTGAAGATATTTTAGCCTACATCCCAAATAGTTTTTCCCCTTGAGATTTTTATCACTTTTTTGTAAGCTGAAATTTTGCCAAGCTTGCAAAGTTCTTTACTTTCCCAATAGTAAGCAGGTAATTGAAGGACAGCCTTCAATTTCACCATAGATTTTCACATACCTGCCCAGGCCTTACACACAAGGTTTGTGGTCTGAGTCACTGATGGAAAATTGACAGACAGTAAGTGGTACAGAGAACAAGAACTAGCTCAAAAATGCTCCTGAGTAAAATAAGGGACAAGGGTAAATGCAAACTCAATGTTTCCTAAGCAGGATGGGTACATTTTATGTTCCTGAAGTACATGGCATTATTAACACAAAATCTAAGATGAGAGACAACTTCCTTATAGCTGTGATGGAAAAAAAAACTAATTTCTAGTTGCACAAACATTCCTTAGCTGAAGAAATGATGTGGGTATTTGGACTACAAAGTTCTTTGCTTATTGATTGTTGACAGTAACTTTAAGGAAGTAGTCCTATTTTTTTTCATGCTTCCGTTCTACATCTTAGATCTTGGCTTTGAGAATTTATTGCCTTTAATCTAGAGGCTTGAGCTTATAAATTTCAATATAGCTTCCTGACTAGTTGAAGTGTGAGAGAAATAGAAGGATGTTTTTTAATGGCTGATAAAGCATGGAGGTAAGGAACACAGCAGATCTCCACCTAAATACCACAACAGTGATTCAAAGGGCAGCTGCAAATATCTTAATGACATTCTAGACATTGGCCCAAGGGCTAAGATCTGCAGTACCCAGTTTGTCAAAGTGACTGCCATACTACTTGCTCTACATCTTTGTATAAGAGCCCTTCAATTTGTTTAGGTTGATCATTTCCTCTAGCTCAATACTCCCTTGCTTCTGTCACCCCTTCCCCACTGCCATGGTTGCCAAGACTTGAAACCATAATCTTCTTCTCCAGCACATAGTCTAAAGGCATTTCAAGGGCCCACGGTCAGAATAACAACCATTTAAAACCCATTGTCCCTTCCATTGGCTTCAGCCACATACTTCCCTGGTCACTCTTGAGACCTAGTCATCACTGGGAACAATTCCAGCCATGAAAACTTACAACTCAAATATCTACTTCTCTGACCTACATTCCCTTTTTCCTGATGCCTCTAATTATCACAACCTTTTGGTCACACTTTCTTACCTGCCCAATCTACATCCCAGGGCTATTCTCCCAAATCATCTCACCAACTCCTCAGTGACTTTTTCTTTTCCAGGCCCTATACTATACCTAACCATATAAAACCTATCCTGGATCTTTTCTTAATCCACCTCCTCTTCCACCTGGGATGCTAAAGGGCTTGAGACAACCCCCACAGGCTATCATTCATCTTCCACTAAATTCTAAGGTCCAATGCTGGACCTTTCACTTGTCCTTTTCCACTTCTTTTTGCTTCCACTATTCTTTTCAGTTACTGTCCCAAACCTTCACTATTCCTCTCAGCTCCTCAGATTACCAGCTACCAGTGGATTCCATCAAGGCCGTTAGATTATCAGGAAATGGTGGATCGAAATTTTTGTTTTTCACTTACAAATTGTATAATAGCTTTTTAATCTTCTTCAAAATATAGGTGTCTCAACTTCCAGCCAAGATGGAGGCATAGGTAGATACAATTTGCCTCCTTGCACAACCAAAAGAAGGACAACAAATTTAAAAACAAAAAATAACCAGAACTGCCAGCAAATCACAGTGTACAGAAGTCCAACAACCAAGGAGTTAAAGAAGAAATATTCATTCAGACCAGTGGGAGGGGCAGAGATGGGCAGCTGGGGTGGAGAGGACTTGCAGAAAGATGGTGGCTGATGGACCAGAGGGAGCAAGGCAGTGGCTCATGGACCAGGCCGGATGCCAGCATGTGGAGCAGGTAGTCCCACACTGGTGTGCAGATAGACCAAGAGGAACAACTGGAGAGTGAGACAAACCACAAAAACCAGGGTTCCACAACAAGGAAATAAAATTTCAAAACCACTAACTGAAAAAACCTGTGGGGGTTGAGGTGGTGGAAGAAGCTCCCAGTCTCCCAGGAGATTTCATTGCAGAGACCCACAGAGTCCTGGAATGTACACAGGCCTACACACCTGGAAATCAGCACCAGAAGGGCCCAATTTGCTTGTGGGTAGTGGAGGAAGTGATTGAAAGCTAGCCAAAAGTTGAGCAAGTGCCATTATTCCCTCTTGGAGCACTTCCCCACATACAGTGCCACAACACAACAACTTGGGGGGACCCTGCCCTGGTGAATACCTAAGGCTAAGCCTCTTACTATGTTACATGTATGCTCAGGCAAATAAATATGTCCCAAATGAAAGAACATATCAAGGCTCCAGAAAAAATACAACTAAGTGATGGAGACATAGCCAACATGTCAGATGCAAAGTTCAAAACACTGGTAATCAGGATGCTCACAGAAATGGTTGAATATGGTCTCAAAATAGAGGAAAAAGTGAAGGCTATGAAAAGTGAAATAAAGGAATATGTACAGAAAACCAACAGTGAAAGGAAGGAAACTGGGACTCAAATCAGTGATTTGGACCAGAAGGAAGAAATAAACAGTGAACTACAACAGAATGAAAAAACAATAATTCAAAAAAAAATTAGGAGAGGTTTGGGGGAACCTCCAGGACAACTTTAAACATTCTAACATTAATCATAGGGGTACCAGGAGGAAAAGAGGAAGAGCAAGAAATTGAAAACTTATTTGAAAATATAATGAAGTAGAACTCCCTGATCTGGCAAAGGAAATAGACTTCCAGGAAGTTCAGGAAGCTCAGACAGTCCCAAAAATGTTGGACCCAAGGAAGCACACACCAAAACACATCATAATTACATTACCCAAGATTAAAGATAAGGAGAGAATCTTAAAAGAAGAAATAGAAAATGAAACAGTTAACTGCAATGGAGTTCTCATAAGACTATCAGCTGATTTCTCAAAAGAAACCTTGCAGGCAAGAAGAGGCTGGAAAGAAGTATTTGAAGTCATGAAAGGCAAGGACCTATATCCAAGATTACTCTGTCCAGCAAAGCTATCATTTAGAATGGAGGGCAGATATAGTGCTTCCCATATAAGGTCAACTTAAAGGAGTTCATCATCACCAAGCCCTTATTAAATGAAATGTTAGAGGGACTTATCTAAAAATAGAAGTAGATCAAAAACTATGAACAGTGAAATGACAACAAACTCACAACTATCAACAACAGAACCTAAAAAAACGTAAGCAAACAACTAGAACAAGAACAGATTTACACAAATAGAGATCACATGGAGATCCTTGGGGAGGGAGAGGAGGGAGAATGATGGAAAAGGTACAGTGAATAAGAAGCATAAATGGTAGGTACAAAATAAACAAGGGCGGTTAAGAATAGTATAGGAAATGGAGAAGTCAAAGAACTTATATGTAGGAATGATGAACATGAACTAAAGTCAGGGAATGATGGTTGGAAGTGGGCTACTGGGTGGAGGGGAATAAAGGGAAGAAAAAAATGGGACCACTGTAATAGCATAATCTATAAAATATATATAAAAAAACAAAATGTAGGTGTCTCTTTTTTTCCTCCTCCTTAACAATTATCATTTTAATTTTTTTCTTGGTCCCACTTAATACTATTTTGTGAATGATCTTGTTATAATTATTTTCTCTATTTCATTCTCTCATTTATTTCTTCTCCCTCTCCCTCTCTCTCCCTCTCTCTCTCTCCCATCATCCTTCCTGAAATAATTTTTTCCTTTTTTTATTCAAAAAAATATTAACCAGGAGCCTAACAGGTGCCAAACACTGTGACAGATACAGGAAAACTTACTTGGAAACAACTTCATGGAAATAACTCCCCCCTTCATGGAGTTTATGGTCTAGTGAATGGGTAAACATATATAGGGAATACAAAATCGTGAAAGTTACTAAAAGAACTGCAATAGGAAAACGCGAATTGTTACACATACTTGTATCAGGGGATATCTCCTGGATCCAGTGGTAGAAAAGTTTCCTCAAAGTGTAGGTTTGGGTGGACAAGGGTCAGGAATTGGTGCCAGTCCAACTACTTAACAGCTAATCAATTCTTAATCTTTAGCCCCAACTCTCCCCCACCCTCAACTGTCCAGACATTTCTTCTTATATGAGACTCTTTTTACAATAATCTGTGTTTATACATTCTTTGTTCCTTTTTTTTTACCTTGATCTATGGTCATATGTTTTCTGTTTCAGCTCTGCCTCCAGATCTGCTCTAACCAGAGTCCTTTTTGACCTCCTGGTTCTAAACACAAAGGGCACTTCTCAGTCTGTGTTGAAATGAAAATTCCTAATGAACAAAAACATGAGCAAAATAGAAGCAGAGACATGGAAATAAAGAACAAACTGACAGTGACCAGAGGGGAGGGGGAAGGGGGCAGAGAGGAAGGGGCATAATAGGGGAAAGAAGGGGAAGGTTCAAGTCAAGAAACATGTGCAAAGGACCCATAAAAAAGGATAATTGGGTGGGGATTGTCTTTGGGAGTTGGGGCTGGACAGGACAGGGGAGAACAATGGGGGTAAAAATGGGAATAACTGTAACTGAACAACAATGAAAATAAATAAATAAATAAATAAATAAATAAATAAAGTGAAAATTCATTAAGATTCCTTCATAAAGACACTTGTCAATATTCTCTTCAGTAAGTGTATACCTTACTAGAGTAAACAGGCATAACATCTCCTAGTCTCATAAAATTACCAATGGAAAACATATATAAGCACAAGTATGAAAGATTTTTATTTCGCATGTTAACTATTTAGTACTTAATTTTTAAATCTCAATGGAATAGACTAATATATAGAAAAATCAGCAGCACTGACTTAAAAAGAAAACAAAAACTTAAATTAAAACATAAAGGACACATAGACAAAACCAAAATGGGGCAGGGTCAAGGGTGGAAAGTGAGGATGGCTGGAGTGGGGGTGAGTGGTGTGGGGGAAGATGGAGTCAACTATACTTGACCAATAATAAAAAAAAGTTAAAAAAATAAAATCATTCAGGAATTACCTTTACTGGTTTTGCACATTTTCCCCCAGAATGTCAAGAGGTATGTAGTCCCTGTGCTATATATTGTATTACAGAGCCTAGGTCAGAACCCTCCAATAGGCCGGATTTTGGATCCACGTGGCTATTGAGAACATGAAATAGGGCCTTGTATGAGTTTAGATGATCTGTTTATGTAAGAACACACCAATGTTAGAAACTTAAGGTAGAAAACAGAATGTAGAATATCTCATTAATAATTTTATATTTACTACATTTTGAAATGATACTACTCTTTTATTTTGGGAGTTTAAATACATGAATAAAATTATTTTTACTCATTTTATTTTCCTTTTTAATGAGGCTATTGGAGAAAAAGTTACATATGTAGTTTGCATTATATTTTTGGTTGGCAATACTGGACTGGTAAAAGAAGGAACATGTGACAAGCCACCATGAATAACTAGTATAAAAGTAAAAGAAATATTAAAAACAATATTAGTAGCATATAACATTTACTATAATTTTACTACGTATGGGTATTATATAAATATTTTTCATAAATTGTCAGAATTGGTCTCAGAACAACTCCACAGGGCAGATAACCTCTACATTTAAAAAAATATTGCTTTGACATCACCTAGGTGATAAAGCCAGCCTGTGACAGAGCTGACCCTCCCATACAGGTTTTCCAGACCCTGGAGCACTTGCTGTCCATCTTGACACCATCCTCACCAAATCTACCAGATAAGAATTAGGAAAGAATGTGTACAAGGAGCCAGTTTCTGGCTATGACAAGGAAAGAAGCTGGGTACAACATCAACAACTATTAGGAACATAACCTGATGTATGTCTTTACAGCTGAAGAGAGATGCAGAAGTGTCCTGCACCACACTCAGCCTGCTGATGGCTTGACCATTTGGGTTCTGTTTGCATCTCCTCTGATCTCCTAGACAGGAACAGGACTTTTCAGATGGGCTTAGCTCTCCAATGCACTCAAAATACCACAAAATTAAATGAATGTTTTCTTAGACATCATAGGGGGTAGAAACCCAATAGGAAAATATCAATGGTTTCTTTTGCAGAAAGCCCCTTTGAGGATAAAATAATTCATCTCAGAGCAAGACCCCTTCCTGGCTGGTCTGTATATCTGTCAAATGACAAGCCATGGGGAGTCCATAGCACCCTTGCTCCCTGCCTCCATCTGTGATCCTGGAGAACAAGAGAGGAGCTGGCCAAAGGAAAGCAAATCCTGATTTTCTGATTTCAATTAGAGGGAGTTAAAAAATTATTTGATATATGAGCTTGCTAAAGGCTCTTATCCTTTCTGCTCCAAAGCTCTTTTCTGCTAGAGTGAACAAAAAAGAAAGAAGTTTTGATGCATATTGAAAGAAGGGGTAGTGGAGAGAAAGCAAGCACAGCAGGCAGAGAGTTGATGACAATGCAGACAAAAGAAAAAACTTCTTAAGATTCTTTCTAAGAAATGGAATTCATGCCATGCTGGTTTCTTTATTCAGACATCTCTTGCCCTCTCTCTTGCACTCTCTCTCATACTAAGAATCAGATTTGGGTTTTTTGAATTTACATTAATAACAAAGGTTTGGTTGGTACTCTCAAAGATAATGTCACTTCAGCCTCCTCCATATTTTGACAGTAGCAGAGCAAGCAAAGCCCTGGATAAGGCCCAGCTATTTCCTGGCAGATATCCATATTGTTTTTTCTAAAAAATCAAAAACAAAAATGTAGTAGGTTTTTTTTTTTTCAGTTTTCTCTGTTTTACACCTAAGTGAAGAGACAAGTCCTCTATTCATTGCAGTCCTTGTTGAGACAGAATTCTCACCAGCTGAGGCAGTGTATTATGCTGACTCTTGCATTCCAGAAACCAACATGCAAACCTTTCTTGACTTCTAGATGGTAGTGGGAAAGTTATTTAAGCTCCTTGAGCCACAGTTTCCTCATCTAGTACATGAGGGAAAACAACATTTAGTGAATAGGGATGTATGAGGCTAAAATCAGTTGGCTCACTATTTTTGTACTTCTAGAAATGAGCTCTCTTTCCTGTAAAGAAAGAATGATTATAAAGTAGGCTTTTTGGAATTAAAATCCCCTGTTGTATACAAGCTCAAATACAACATCCAATAATGGTGAAATAAATTTGTCTCTGTGCCCCATTGCTAGTTTCCCATCGTCAGCACTTTCTCTAACTGCATCTTCAAGTCCTTAGCATAGTCAATTAAATGTCATATGATTGTCCACTGATCAAAGGTAATAACCCCTGGTTTTGTGGCAGTTGAGAAAAATAATCTTATATTCACATTTCTGCTGTCCCACATAATTACCAGAAACATGTTGCAGTGCAGAGCTGTGTAATTGCAATAATAAAAATTACATAACTGGAAATGATAATACTTAAATATAATAACACATGAGAGGAATTTAGTCATGTGAAAAATTTGGCATGTTTGTTCTAAAAATAAAGCCAAAATAGTATTACAGTCATGTAGAGTCTTACATTAATAACTTGGTCTCTTCATCTAGACTATAAACTTCCCAAAGGCAAGACCCTTTCCAACATCTATGTAATTCCTTCATCATCTGCCAGTTTTCTTGGCAAATAGTCATTGCCTAGTTAACAATTATTTCTTGGATGATTAATTAATTTAAAAACAATAACACATATCCTGAGATCCAAGATGGTAGCAAAGTAAATAAAAGCTACATTAACTTCCTCCCAGGACCAAACTGGGATTAAAACTAAATTATAAAAACATTATTTTGATGTTTTTAACTAACTGATGTTTTAACTTGATGTTTTTATCTTGATGTTGTTAACTAACTGAAGACTAGTTGAAGAGAATCCTTATTATCAAGGACTTACAATATAAACCACATCACCACATCATGACTGGCAAAAACTGTGGAGGTGTGAGAAGGTGGTCTGGGCTTCCACAGGTGGCAGCTGAAGTTCTGGAGGGATATTAAAGTGTCCTAAGGGTTCACCCTGAGAAGTGTGAAGTCCAAATGCCAAGCTGATTCCCCCAGCCTAGAGCACCAAACCAGTAATTGTACCCACATAATACTGGGGTTAAAAGCAACAGGGTTTCTGTCCACCAGAAAGAGATGGCTAGAGATACAGACACACTCTTAAGAGGCCAATGCACAAAATTTTGTTTGTAGCTATTTACCATGGGTTCCAGTGGAAGCAGGGCAGAATAGACTAGAGACATGGGAGAAAATTCTGGGGTAGGTGGCTCTGGGAAGAGAGTTGAAGGGTAAGCCACCAGGATCCAGTGCTCAGTCATTTCCCACCCTATAGAAACCATATTTCTTCAACAGAGCACTGACCTCTGTATGGCATCATCCTAGGGATGAAGTAACAGCCCCACCTGCAAGAATCCCCCTCTACTTACTTTGTAGAGCATAAGCCCTGCTGAGGAGTACACCTACAGGTCTTCCAAGGATTTAGCCTAATGGACAGCCTGTAAGCAGAGGCAAATTTCTTGGTTCTTTGAGACTTCAACTGACCTCCCCTGGGACCAATGCTGGCAAAAACCTGGCTTGGTGCACAGCTTAGTCCTTTCCACATGCACCAGGCACAGCAGAGGGAACCATAAACTGTGGATCACTGACAGCTCCAAACAGGATGCCCAGGCCAGTCACAGGCAGCATAACATAGGCTTTCACCACAGTCTTTGCAGATCTAACTAATACATAGAAACAAACAAAGATGCATACAAAATGAGAAGACAAAGACATGGGCCCCAAATGAAAGAGCAACAGAAATCTCCAGAACAAGAACTAAATGCAAGCATTTTATCAGATATAGGTTCAGAGTAATGATTATAAAGATGCTAAACAGCATGAAAATAGACATAGTAACCATAAAAAGTGGCCAGTCGTAAATAAACAATGAAATATCTGAAATAAATAATGCATTGGAAAGAATAAACAATAGGATAAATGAAGCAGATCAAATCAGTGATTTGGAAGACAGGTAGGAAAAAAAAAAAAACACCAAATCAGAGCAGAAAGAAAAAAAAAAGAAAACTAAAAATGACAATAGTTTAAAGGACCTCTGGGTCAACATGAAGCCTAAAAACATCTGCATCATACGGATACAATAAGGATCAAAGCAAGAGCAAGGAACTGAGGAAATATTTGAAGAAATAATGACTGAAAACTTCCTTAACCTGATGAAGGAAAGAGATACACAAGTCCAGGAAGTGCA
Source organism: Anoura caudifer (assembly GCA_004027475.1). Classification (NCBI taxonomy): domain Eukaryota; kingdom Metazoa; phylum Chordata; class Mammalia; order Chiroptera; family Phyllostomidae; genus Anoura; species Anoura caudifer. The sequence goes on along the minus strand of PVKU01011159.1, from coordinate 3,578 downwards.
GAGTCCCAAACAAGATGAACCTAACAGGACCACAACAAGAAACATCATAATTAAAGAGAAAAAAACTTAAAGACAAGGAAACAATCTTTAAAGCCATAAGAGAAAAGCACTTAGTTAACTACAAGGAAGCTCCCATAAGACTGTCATCTTATTTCTCAACAGAAATATTTCAGGCCAAAAGGGATTGGCATGAAATATTCAAAGTCATGAAAAGCACAGATATACAACCAAAGCTACCTTATCCAGCAAGACTATGATTTAAAGTATAAGGAGAAATGAAGAGCTTCCCAGTCAAGAAAATGCTAAAGGAGTTTGTTACCACCAAACTAGTATTGCAACAAGCATTAAAGGGTTTGCTTTAAGAACAAGAAAAATAAAAAGAAAATAAACAGAGAAATAATTGAAAACATAAAATGGTATTAAATATGTACCTATCAACAATAACTTTAAAAGAAATGACTTAAACCATCTAATCAAAAGACATTAGGGTAAGACTTCTGGGCAAGATGTTGGCAAGGTAGGTGGGAGTGGAGACCACTTCCCCCTGCACACATGTGGAACACCTAGCCAATCTTCTGAGGAACAAAGTGAACAGCCAATGGTATCCCAGCATATACGAAGTGGGAGGCCAAGACTGTAGAAGACATTGAAAAACAGATGGTAAGGAGATTGCTTTGGAACAGTGAGGTCTGTGGGAGCAAAGCAGGTAAAGGGGCTTCTATAGGCCCCAACCTGGAGCCTGCCAGCATGCCACTGTAGGATCCTTGGACAAGAGCCAAGTCAATGGTTCCATCCCTTGCCAAACAGGGAGGATAGAGCAGCACCAGAATGGACCTGAATGCTTGAAGAGGCTGGGGGGTATAAAGATAAAATGGGAGACACACAGGGGCAGTGTTCACCTGCTGAGACTGTGGACATCAACTGGGTCATTTTCAGAGAAATTGAGGAGCTGGGTGACACCAGAAGAAGGGAGAAGAGTTGGGCCATGATGGACCCTGACCTGGAAAGTCTCTGGTCTGCCTGGAGAGTTTTTCTGTGTGAGAGGCTGGGTGCTTGTTGGGAGCAGCAGGCTTGAGCAGGGAGATTTTATTCAGAAGGAGGCTCTAAATGGCTGATTGGAGAACTCTTCTGCAGCAACTGGCCCCTCTGCACACCCCTCCCACCACAACAACAGCCTCGGCTGCACCTCTGTCCCTGCACCCTTGACCTCATCTGTGTGCCAGCTGCTGCCACAACCTAGGCCTCACCCTTGCCCCCATATCTCAGTGGAGGAGGCTGTGCACCCAACCCTACAACCACCACCCTGGCCTCCCCCACCACCACAGCACACATCACCCTGCTGTGGCATTACTGGCTCACTAAGAGGAAGGAGGAGGTGCCCCCCACAGAGGAGATTAGCAGGGCTCAGAGAGTTAGCAGTTTTCAGAAAGACTTAACTCAGAGAGGGAGCAGACCTACCCTGAAGAGACTTTGAGAGTGCCTAGCATCTAGGACAGCAAAGAGTAAAAGGTAGTGTGTGAGTTGCTCTTAATTAGTGAACCTCAAGGACTGGCAACACTAGTGGATTGAAGGCAACTACCTGGTATAGAAGGGCAGTAGGGGTATGGCAGCAAACAAAGGAACTGGGATGGAGGCTGGGTAATGGTGAAGAGTGTGGCCCAGACCTGGCCCCCATCCTCACAAAACCATAGGAAGGGAGAAGAGCAAAACTCAACCCCCTTCAGCCTCCTGCAGCCAGGAGACCAGCAGAATTGCTGAGCTGGTTTAAAGCCAACAAGAAACTTTTCTGTCTCTCTCTTTTTTTTTTTTTTTCCTCCAAGTGAGAAAATAAGACCTGGAGCTATGAAAGGACCAGAGTCAGACCTAAAGAGGGATCAAAAGACTAATCCCAACAACTGAGAAATTGAGACAAATTTCACTTTGCTATTCAAGAGAACTTGCATATAACTGTTTATTTGTATTTTTTCATGATTTTTACTTCTTTTATTTATTAGTATTTTTTAATTTCTATTCTTTCTGTTGTTTCTTTTGTTTTATTTGTTTCTTTAATTGCATTATTTGACTGCTTTTCCTTGTTCTCTCTTTCATAGTGTATTTTTAATTTTTCTTCTTTCACTTCAGTTGTGTACCAGTAGCACACTACTCTAAGTTGTGTACTTCCAATTCTCGTTATTCAGATCATATAGGTTCTGTCATATGATTGTTGTTCCAGTATTATTGTAAATAATTATTGTTCCATACAACTGTAAATACTACACAGTACCCCTCCTGGATCTTAGCCCATTTCACTACCTTCTGGAACTTTATTACTGTTGTGGTTAACTCTATTTTCTCACATACTACACTTATCGTCTATCCTTTATCCTCACTATACCTCATAATCTGACCTCCCAAAAGCTCACTGCTTTCAGGATTCAAATCTCAATCTCTCCCTCCTCTAAAAAGAGTCTTATCTCTTTTCCATCCTTTCTAAAAAGTGGCTAGTTGGGTATATATCATGGTTAACATTACACTTATCCGAAGGATCTCCTATCTCTTCTCCATGGGTTGGTACATTAAATCCCATAGAATACACTTCCGCTGTCTTAATCCATTTTACCTTCCCCCTGCTACTGACCACATAAGAGAGTAGGTGGACCTGTGAACACCAAAATACTGGCTAGAAGAGAGAACACACCAACAAAGGAGCCACCAAGAGACAATAATGAAAAATGGCAGAGGAGTGAGTGGAAGCCACACTAATCTCAACCCAGGACCAATCTGGAATTAGGAATACATGGTGGAGAAATTCCCCAGAATGAACAACTGAACAATAACAAGAGAGAGACCTCAAAACCTCATACAAAGAGAAAAACCAGCTTTTTCACAATCTGCCGGCATCTGCACAACAGCATACAAGATGTGGTGGACAGAGTGACCCTCAGTTAGCCAACTGGAGGGAAGGACACAACAACAATCAAAATCCAAATACATCTAGAGATCCAACATAAATGCAGCCCAAGAGCAGCAACTTCAGGAGATCAAACAGACTGCACCACTAAATCTGACAGGTCTGCTACCCCAGAAGTTTAAACCACAAACCCAGGTGATTATAGAAGATCAATTTAAGAAAAAGAGGCTAACAAGAAAAGTCTCAAAAACAATTGGAAGACAAAGAAACAAACCCCAAATTAAAGGAAAAGAGGAAGCCTCAAAAAGAATGCTAAATGAGTAAAAGTAGCCTCTTCAACAAGTGGTGTTGGGAGAACAGGACAGCTACATGCAAAAAAATGAAACTCGAGCACCAGCTTACACCATACACAAAAATGAACTCAAGGTGGATAAAAGATTTAAATATAAACTGTGACACCATTAAAGTCTTAGAGGAGAACATAGGCAAGAAAATTTCAGACATTTCATGCAGCAACATTTTTACTGATATGTCCCCTAAAGCAAGGGACATAAAGGAAAGAATAAACAAATGGGATCTCATCAAAATAAAAAGCTTCTGCATGGCTAAAGAAAACAGTATTAAAATAAAAAGAGAACCAACTGTATGGGAAAATATATTCACCAATGATACCTCAGACAAGGGTTTA
>PVKU01011158.1:0-45722 GCA_004027475.1 Anoura caudifer | reverse complement strand
CCTGACACGCTCCTTATTTACTCCTTTGCAATCTCAGCCTTTTGCATACCTGGGGAGTGAGGCTGAGCGGACAGAAAGAGCAAGGGTAGATGCCAACCTCACCAGAGATGAAGGACAGCAGAGAAAGCCAGGACTGACCTGCAGTCGAGATTACTGCCTCCATCTGCCATCTTCTACTGCTGGCCCCTGGGGCCATGGAGCTGGACTGGAGCCTTGCTTGGTCAGGCAGACTGACCTTGTCTCTCTGCCTTCTTCCTTCCCAGAGCTCTAATGAGGACGAGGATGGCTGCCCATTGAAGGGTCCTTCAGGCGCGGCACCCACAGGGTGAAAGAAAAGTGAAATGGCTGATCACTGTGACGTATCTGTCCCTCCTCCAATCTTCAAGGCAGTTCTCAGCCCCAGGAGGAGGAGCAAGGCCAGATCGAGGCGGAAGATGGGGCCACTTGTTCACACAAAGGAAATTTGGCGGGAAATCTAATTCACTCAAAGGAATGAAAGTTTTTTTGCGGTGAGGCGGTACCGTCGTATGGGGATTAAGTGAATTTCACATTTGTCCTTCCCCTTGCTGAGGTGGCGTGGGAAGGAACATGAAACATTTCAGATCCTCTCTCAGGCCCAGGGGCTGGCCAGGCACACTGGCAAGCCTGACTGGACGAGGTCGGCCCAGCACTGAGACCTGGGCCTGAGGACAGCCCAAACGTTTAGCATTAGGAAGTGAGGAAGATGCTCTTCAAAGTTCTGGAAGGTAGCCGGAGTTAAGAGAGAACTCTCCCAACTCCTGCAAACAGAGGGGAGCACCAGGTTTGGGCACAGAAGCCTGGTGTGGAATTCTAAGACTTCTTGACTATGTGAGCACTTTCCAAATGCAGCCAGAGTTACTAGGAAAAAACTGAGCTTCGGCTAGTAACTGAAATCTTGAGGAGAGTTACATACAGGCTTCTCATCAGATGGGAGAAGGTTTAGAACTGAGATGACCTTGGCCTTAAACGTCAAGGTGATGCTAGTTAATTAACCAGTGTGTCTCATTTATGTTTGTACATAATTTTTTCACTTATACCCAGCCCTTAGTCTGTCAAGGATTTGAAGCAATGTATAAAACCACCCCGTATCAACATAGAGTTGAAAAATAAAGAAATGGGAACAATGTGCAAATAAAATAAATACTGGAAACCAGAGAATAAAAATCCAGGCAGGACAATGATGGGTCAAAGACAGAAGTGAAGAGGAACCAGGGTACCTGTAGAACCCAGGGCCTCAGTCACAGCAGGGACTAGGAAGCAAAGCAATCCCATTTCTTCTGGCTCACTATAAATGTGCTCAAGATTTTGCATATATGTGTTTGTAAAATATAGAAGGCAGGGATTTCTACCCCTCTGCCAACTTTCGCTCTTTCTTTCCCACCGAAAGATTCCAGGACAGCGGGCAAGGTCTATGTGCCCACCAGCTGCTACACAAACATGCCTTCCTCTCTCTCTCTCTCTCTCTCTCTCTCTCTCTCTCTCTCTCTCTCTCTCTCTCCCCCCTCCTTCCCTCTCACATGCTCCCCACCTCTCCCTCCTTCTCTCCCTCCCTCTCTCCCTATCTTCTCACCTTTTAGGGCAGAGGAGCTGGTAAGCTGATCCTCTGTTAGGCACCACCATCCTTGGTTCTCAGCCTCTGTGGGCCACAGTGGCCCAGACAAAGCCTGGCCCAGACTACATCAGCCACTCTGCTGTCCCTCTTTCTCCTCTCTCTCTGACCTAGGCAGCAGGCCAACCCAGGCCACCACTGAGCTGGGCAGTGACATAAACACGCCAGTTTCTTTTGCTTCTAAGCACAAAGTCTTCGGTGCTCCTCAGTTGACTGGTGGTGAGACTGGGCTTGAAGGGGTGTTCCTTTCAAGTTTATCAGAAAGCCCTACTTTGCAGTAACATGCACTAGCCCAGATAACAATGAGCTGGAATTTTAGGTTCTATTTTCCACTGTCTTGCTCTTCTTTCTTTTTTTTTAATTTATTTTAATTGTTGTTCTTGTACAGTTTTCTGTCTTTTACTCCCATCCCAGCCCACCGCCCCAGACCTCCCCAACTCCCTCCCATTTCCACCCCCCTAGTTTTTATCCATGTGTCCTTTATGCTTGTTCCTGTAAACTCTTCCCCTTTTCCCCTGATCTTCCCTCCCCTCTCCCCTCTGGTGACTGTCAGTCTGTTCTCAATTTCAGTGTCTTTGGTTATATTTTGCTTGTTTGTTTGTTTGTTTTTCTTTACATTCACTAGAGAATCAGTCGTCTTTTCCTTGCAGGTACCTGTGGAGTAAGAAAATGCCAGCCTTCCTCCTTCCTCTGTCTCCCTCCCAGATTTAGGCCAACTGGGTGATAATCTCTGAAGGCAAGCTGATGTTTTCTTTCTACCTAAAGGATTTCTCTCCATTGTGTTTATGTGCCGATATCTGACACTTAGAATCAGGGAGTGAATTGCAGAGTCTTGATCACAATCCAGTGCTATAAGTTAATTTGCCAGCTTGCCCTTGCTTGCTAAAGTCCAGCAAACCCCCATCATGGAACACTCTTGCAATGTTCACTGCTATTATGTCCAATTAGGTCAGATAACCAGTCCCAGATTGACCACATTTCTGTGAAGATCTGTTACCTAGAATTCACTCTCTGGTACCAATTTTTTAATCAGTTGAGGTTTGGGGGTACAAGTAACTTAATGAACTCTGGCTAACTCAGCAGAACATCAATTTCTTGGAAGAATATTCAATAGCTCACAGAATTTATGGGAAAGCTGGAGAACTGAGATAAGAAAACAGGTCATTGGGCAGTAAGATCCCCAGCCCAGGTCATCCCACAGCCTCAGGTTCATGGTGTGTGGCCACTGATTTGGCAAAGGTATCATCTCCAGTCTGATTGGAAAGGAGAATCAGAAACAGTCATTCTCACTCAACAGATCAGAGTACTCATTTACAGGTTTTTTTGAATTTTTTTATTTTAATTCATTTACAGTTTTGTTCAGTAGTAACATTAACTCACCTGCCCCTTCTCATAATATAGTTCAAAGATGCCTGGATCACTTGGATCATATAGACCATCAGACTGATTGATTACATTGACAACATCGTGATGATCAGACAGAACGAGCAAGAGGTGGCCAGCACACCTGCTGAAGAGTGATAAATTACTGACTTGCAGGAACTGCAATAAATCTCAAAAGTATTGTAATGAGCAAAGGAAGCCATAGACAAAAAAGCACACACTGTATGTTTCCACTGACATTAAACTTTAACACAGACGGAACAAATCTGCAGTGACAGAACGCACAGCAGGGTTGCAGGGGAGACACCTGCGAAGGGCACCTTTCTCCAGGGGTGATGGATGGTCTCTGTCTTAACCATGGTTCCACACTCTCCCCACGCCCACGTGCCTGCCTACCTCCCAGCCATCTTCCAGCCTGGAGGGCTGCCTACCTCTGCATGACTTCAGTTTATGTTCAGGTTCCCCTTATTTCAATTTTCTTAGGTAATGATCTTATCCTGACAAATGGTAGGCATTTCTGAGCCACCTCACTTCCCCTTTAATTGCTTGTTAGTTTTTTAAACTCTAATGGTTTCTAGCAAATGTATTCAGTTGTGTAGCCATCACCATCACCACATGTTCAGTGGCAGAACTCGTTCATCACCCCAAAAAGTGCAGAACAACATCCTGGGAGGTAGAGGTGGGCAAGGAAGCAGACCCCTGGGGGCTTCTCAGTTCCCCTAGACCCTGGGACTGGACCCTTACACCTCCTCCCCTCTGTCACCCCTCCTGGGCCTGTCCATCACTGTGCACTAGGTGATCTCCCAAGTTCCCTGGGGGGTGGAGCAAGGCTGCAGGCACAGCCTTCAGCTTCCTGCACGAACTGCTCAAAATAGTTTCAGTTTTCTTTCCTCTGAAGCCAGGCCTTCGCTGCTGCGTGTGCCCAGCACAGACTTCCTGCCTCACCCACTGTTTCTCCCTGCCTGCCTGCCTTTCTCCCAAGCCTTCAGGAGTGACCCCTGACTGGCCTCCCAACCTAGGAAGGGGAAGGAGCCCGTGGGAAACTCAGCATCCAGGTAGGTTTTCAACTTGGCTGTTTTATTCATTTTTGGTGATTGGACTTTTGTTAAGCATTTCCTGGCAGCAGCGGCAGGGTGGAACCCAACTGTTTAAACCTTGAGGCCCACTCCTTTGTAACACTGTGTTTTCCAAAGAGAAAGAGGGCATGTGGGATTTAATAGGAGACTGCTAAACAGGGGGACAGACCTACGGGGAGAGCGCACACACAGCTCAGCTCCTTTTTCCCTGAATTCCTCCCTGTTGGTGTGTGTGGGACAAGATTTGCTCTCCACCCCCCTCATCCGTGCTCCGTGATCCTGCACTCCCCAAACAGCAACTCATTCATTATCCACTGCACAAGCGACTAGGGATAGTTGGGAAGCTGGTGGGGAAGAGAAAATAAGGAGAGTACACTTAATGTCCTCAGGAGTGTATGGTGAACTGTTTCTGGTTTGTTTGTTTTTCTTTAAGCATATCCATAATTATTTCCCTGAAATAAATTCCTAAAAGTGGAATTCGGGACTTCAGGGAAGACATATTTGAGGACATTTAACCGTGATTACTAAGTTAGCCTCCAGAATGTCTAGAATGTTCGCATGCCCCCCGGGCGAGGCTGTGACTATTGCTGTTTGTTTCTGTCATGGCTGATTTGATAGCCAGCGTGTTATTAAGTTGTTGTCATTTGCAGTTTCGACCACTAGTAAGTTGCCATGTTTTTTTTTTTATTTTATTTATTGCACATTTGACCTAATTGCCTGTTTATGTCTTTTGCTTTTTTTCTACATGAATGTTTGACTTTTGCCTGATCATTTTTAAGACTCCTTTATGTCCTAAAAATATGAACACTGGTATATGAGACGTGGTAGCAGGCGTTAGTCAGAAACTGGGCTTTCACCGGATGAACTCTCCTTTGCCACCGAATACCTTGGGCAGGTTACTTAACCTGTCTGTGCTTCATGCCTGGGAATCATAACAGACAAGGAGTGAGGGACATGTATCCATCAGGGAGATCACTGTGTAAGTTATATAAATGTCTACCCACTATGCTGCAACCACAAACTAATATAACACTGAATGTCAACTGTAACAGAAAAAAAATTTTTTAATTTGTGTAAAAAAAGAAGGAATCGGGCAGGTGTTCTGTTCCTAATGTTGCTGTATAATTTAGGCACCCTAAATGTAATAACCCCTGGGCCCCTTCCTCTTCTCAGCGTGTATTCATTCTGCTTTGATCCGGCTTGGTGCTCTTTGCAATAACTTTCCCTCATGTAGTCGTGGATGGTGGATTTCTCTCCCACCTGTTCTCCCCTTTTCAGTATTTCTTCAGAATTATAGACCCCCATGGCATTTTTTCTTGTTTTCCAGTACTGTTGTGGATTTTTCTTTTTTTTTTTTTTTAATATATAGGGCTTTTTTTCTGTCAAACCTAAAGGATTTGAGACTGAGGAAGGAGAAGACAGGGGTGCACGATCTGCCCCTGGGATTAAAGCCCTGGAAATAGTCATTAATTACAGCTCCATTTTCTCTTTCACACAAAATAAAGTTGGAAAAATGGGATCTGTGTTTGATTTTTGTGAAATATCTCTAGGTGAATGAATATTTTGTTAATGCCTCCCTCTTCTGGACAGTTTGTCAAGAATGTCATCCGTAAATTTTCTGCCTACTAAACTTAGTATTTTCTCGTGACCTATAAATAGTGAATTTGATAAAGTGGTATAGGCATAGGAAAAGGTATATGTCTGTTCTGAGGTATGAAATCAATATATTAATCGGTCAATCATGTCTTTTATCTTCTTTGTGTTTTTATACATGTTTAGCCTATTTGTTTTGAAGATTGTAGGTGGTTTGTTTATTGACTAATATTTTTTGAGAAAGAGGGAGAGAGAGAGAAATGCTGATTAGTTGCTTCACTTGTTTATGCGTTCCTTGGTTGGTTCTTGTATGTGCCCTGACTGGGGACTGAACCTGCAACCTTGGTGTATCAGGACAGCGCTCTAACTGAGCTACCAAGCCAGGGCCTGTGGGGGGTTATGAAAGTGTCTAAGCACTGTCAAGTTGCCATCCTTCTGCCTATTTGGGAGCAGTCCTTTTTTACAGTGGCATTGTTTGTGTGCTCCTTAAGCTGCAGTCCAGGAAATCTTAACTCAGTTCAGTGTTGCCACAGACCACAGAACTTACGACTGTGGGCCAGAAACCTGAAAGTCAGGATTTATTCACCTTACCACGTCCAGGCTGCACAACTTAGGGCGAGTTATTAAACCTCTTCAGTGTCCTCAATGATAAAAAGGGATGAAAAGCATAGTAGCCATTTTACCAGGGTTTTGCGAAGATCAAATATGTCACTGCATGTGAAACTCTTAGAACAAAATCTGGCACACCAGGAACACTCAATAAATATTAGCTGTTTTTAATACCTGCTTGGTGTTTAACCAGCAGTCCTTTTGGGTTTGGGGTCTTGTCCGTTACTTTTAGCCCCTACTGTTGCTGGGTGTTGTCATTGCTTCCAATACCCATGAGCCTTTGAGGCAGATGTTGCTTTGCAGACTCCCAGGGAGGCCTTTGGGACCAGACTGCCCACTGAATACACAACATCTTGGCTTCTCTTTTTCTCTCGGGCCCCTTCCATAGGATGTTCGCCATGACCCGAGAATTAAAAAATGCTCTCCGTGAGCACTTCATACATCAGAAGCTGGAGATCTCCTATGCCATATTCAAGCCATTTCCCTTCTTCGAAGGCCTTCGAGACAAGTCCTTCATCACCGACAAAATGTACATGGTGAGTCATGTGGACTGCCTTCTGTGGCAGCCCAGTCTTCCCCAAGAATGCCTGATTATTGAGGTCTCCAACCACAAACCCCCAAGGCTTCTAGATTCTAGAGTTTAAAAGTCCTCAAACCAGGTAACTTAAAAAAAAAAAAAAAAAAAAAAAAAAAAAAACTGTATTCTCTCACAGTTCTGGAGGCCAGAAGTCCAAAAGTAAGGTGTTAGCAGGCTTGATTTCGCCCAGAGATTCTGGGAGAATCTGTTCCCTGACATTCTTCTGGTGGTACCAGCAGCCTTTGATATGCTTGACTTATAGAAACACCTGTCTAACCCCTACTTGTGTCTCTACATCACTGTATGTGTTTGTGTGTCTTCTCCCTTTCTCTCTCTTCTAAGGACACTTGTCATTGTGATTTAAAGCCCACCCTAATCCAAAATGATCTCATTTCTAGATGCTTAACTTATATCAGCAACAACCTTTTTTCCAAAGATCACGTTCACAGGTTTCAAGTGGACATATCTTTGGAGGGGAAGGGACACCATTTAACCCACTGGTGGCACCATTCTAATTCCTAAGGGCATGTCATCCATAGTCCATTCTGAGGTGGAGAAAGGCAGGCAATAGGAGATATCACTGTGTGTACAAAAATGACCGTCTTTTCACATAATTTGGGTTTTCAAAGCATTTCCTGAGCCCAGGGAAGTGTTAGCGGTGGCAGAACCATCTCCTTGCTGTCTTGGCCTGGTTGGCTCCAAGCCCTCTGCAGGTCACAGCCTGGATGTCACCACCCAAGGAGGCCTCCTTGACGCACTCACCTAATTAAGACCCCCCTCATTATTCTCTCTCTTAGAAATCTATTATTTCCCTTAATAAAACTTCTATCCACAATAATTGGGTACTTATTTACTTTGTGTTTATCATTTAATGCCTACCTCCTTTGCCTGACAGCGCCCCCTCCTCAATAAGGGTAGCACCGTGTTGATCTTCTCCATTGCTTGGTACCCAAGGACTCGCCTAGGAGGTGCTCCATAAGCATTTTGCAATCGAGTCTCTCCTGTCATGCTTCTTGCTTCAGCCATCCTCTCATCAAGAAGAGCCCCCGGGGTGGTTTCCTTATGACTGGAACCCATTCAACAGAACTGCCACTGGTGACTGACCATGACATTACACTTCAGGTCAATTGCTGAAGTGTCCTGCCCAGAGCCTTAGAGAACAGAACCCATTACCCCATCCCAGCCTTTGCCTCCACTCCCCTTTCTTAAAATTTCCCTCTTCCTTCAAATGTACCTAAAATAAGGTCCACAAAACAAACTTATCTGAAAGAAGGCTAAACCATTTATTCCCATGATGAGCTATCAAAATATATGTGAAGTTTCCAAAGTAAATATGGGGAACTGTGATTTCTCTACATTAGACAACTTGACTATACACTTTGCATTAAATGCCTTCTTAAAAGAGCGAAATAGCTTTCTTACAACTTAGAAAGCCACAAATGCATACGTAATCAACCTCCATTGGATTTTATGATCAATTACAATGGAACGTGACTCCACTTCTTCAGGAATCTGTGGAAGCCTGTAGAAATATGGTCCCTGTGTCCAAAGTGGTGCACAACATCCTCACCAAACTGGAGGACTCGTTCCAGCCATCGCTTCTGGAGATGCTGTTCAGCCAGATCAACCTGCGTGAATACCCCAACCTGAAGACAGTTCTCAACAGCTTCAGAAGTGGTGAGAGGCTTCTCGAATCCCCTTGGGGCTGTAGAGACATGCGGGAGCTGCTGTGCTGAAGGTGCAGGCCATTTCGCAGCCCCCTGGAAGATGCACTCGAAGTGCCCGCTTTCTCCTCGGGAGGTATGGGCCGTACTCTGTCATAGTCCAGGCAGGCAAGACTGGCTTCGGGTCCTGGCACTCTCAGACGACTTTCTAGAGGACACAAATCTTTCTGTCTTACCTGTTGTATGACTATGGGGGGAATTGTACAGGTTAGCCTACCGGGCAGTCTCTAGGGAATGCATAATCTGATGGAAATGCAAAGTTACAGAGACCCTTTGACAGAAGGACCAGGAGAGTCAGAGAGGAAGAGTAATGGATATGGGATGGATAATAATAAGTATCTTTTTGTTGGGTTTTTTTTTTTTTTGAGTGCTTGGTATGTGCCAGGCATTGTCCCAGACACTTTATATGATTATCTAATATAGTATTTGAAACAATCCTAATTATCCCCACATGACATGTAAGGAAATTAAAGCTCAGAATGAATTTCCTAAGTTATTTGTCTGTTAAGAGCAGAGCCAGAAGTCCTACTTGGATCTCGAAATACCAGGGCCTGAGATTTTAATCACTGCTCTAAAGAGGGTGGCTGGAAGGAAGAGCGTGTTGAGGAAGGAAGGGGAATTGCAGACAGGGAGGGTGGGAGAAGGAAGCGGGGCAGGAAGCACACTTAGAGGGAGAAAGAACTGAATAAATAAAGGAGTAGAAGAAAGAACAATGGTAGAGCTGAGGGGAGAGAAGTAAGAGGAGCAGACAGTGAAACCATTTTAGATCCGAGGGAAAGACACATGGTCCCCTTCTCCAAGGATGGCAGGGGAAAGGCCAGCAGATACCACTGTTGACAGCCCTTCAGCTGCTCTCTGACACTTGACCATCAGGAGGCTCCTCCCCAAAGGGAGAAGTGATTCCTTGAGCTAAAGGGGCAGGAAAAGACAAAAGTCACCCCCCAGGCGGGCACCACGGCACATGGGCTCATGCTCCCAGCAGCATGGGGCGGTGCTGGGAGAAGTGTGCTCTCAGAGGCCATGCTAAACAAGTCTGGCAGCCGGACGGCCCATGCACTGATGCGCTGCCCCCACTCCGGCCTGGCTGAGCTCAAACATCCTTCTGGATCTGCAGCTCCGTGATTTTTTTTTCTGGGCCCCTCTCCAAAATCCCACCTTACTCTCCTTTTTCTATCCACTGGCTGTGACAACTTTACTTCTGAAATAAATGGTGGAGAAGAATCACAGGAGAAACCCACCCTTGGCTGTGCAGACGGACAGCACAGGAAAAGCCGGGAGCCTGGGGTGTTAGGGAAGGGAAGGAAGTGTGGTGCGGCTGGATCATAGGGCACAAGGTGAGCAGAAGCAGAAGCTGAGTCTGCAGAAACCAGAGGCACTATGACAAGAAATTTGTATTTTATCGTATTTGCTACAGGGAAGTGTGATGTGCTTATTTATTAAAACAAGGGCATCTATTTCAATGAAAACATTACTCATAATCATCTATATTCTGAAACCAAAACTAAGGAAAAGGAAAAAAATGAAATCCCTGGGCACAAAGTGAAACTCAACTTTATGTGTGAAACTATTTTGGTATTAGATCAGAGGCTAGATATAGTTTTATAGCACTGAATGTGCAAAATCAAATTTACAGATTGACAATGATAATGATGAATCAATTGTATGCACCTGGGAGAGAATGAATAACTCCATGCCCCCAACCTGTTGCAAATCATGTGTAAAAAAAAAATCCTTTTCCCCATGTCCTGGCTGGGTGGCTCAGTTGGTTGGAGTATCCTGCTGTACATCAAAATGTTGCAAGTTCAATTCCCAGTCAGAGCACATACATAAGTTGCAGTTGAATCCCTGGTCGGGGTGCATATAGGAAGCAGCCCATCGATATTTTTCTCCCTCTCCCTTCCCCTCTCTGTAAATCAGTAAACATCCTTGGGTGAGGAAGGAAAGGAGGAGGAGGAGAGGGAGGGAGGGAGGGAAAAATCCTTTCCCCAAATATTTCTGAGTTTCTATGGTACTGATATGTGCTCTTTTCAACCCCAGTTTTCATTCCCTGTGGAGGATCGTCCACACCAAGCCCCTTTGAAGGTCCAGCCAACCCAACAATGAGAAGCCCCCACCAGACCCTGCTGCCACTGCCTGCACCACTGAAGCACCCAATCCCTGTGCCCAGAGTCAGCGAGCCCAGATCCATCCCTCAGCCCCAGGCTAGGGTTCCGGGCAAGCAGCCCAGCCCTGCTGGCCCCGCTGGCCCTGCTGGCCCTGCCAAAGATCTACCCAGAGTCATCCAGAAAGAAAGGATCACTCCAGGTGAGAAACAGACCCTGTCCAACACCTGTGCACCACCAGCCTGGGGTGCCTGTGGCCACATCTAGAACCCCAGGGTCCCATCTTTGTGTTGATCTGCCCCTTCCATGTACCCACCTCCCATACACAGTCTTTTCCAAGAAGAGTTACAGACACCATGTGGGGCCTAGGTGGGGGTAGTGCCCAAAGCACCCGCTGCCACCCTGGAACAGCCTAATCTTCTGCTCTTGGAGCTTGATGCTCCATCTGCCCTGGGCATTTTTACCCTTCATTTTCCTTCCCCACACCCTGTGCCTGTAACCTGTAATGATTTTTGCTCCCTCTCTTCAGTGGCCAACATAGCATCCCACATAAATGATGAAGAAAACTCAGAACAGATGTCTGGCACCCCCTCTGCTGCTGTGCAAGGTAATGTCCTTGGGGCTGACTTAGTTTAGGTCAAGGTGGCTGTGAAGGGAGAACACACACCCGCTGACCAGGAGGCTTGTGGCAGGAGCCCTGAGAGAAAGAATAGGGCATGACAAAGAAAAAGACGTAGGAGAACCAAGGCCCACTTGGCACGGGACCACTTTTCAGGGACGCTGCCACAGCCAGTCTGATGCTGTGATGTCCAACAGTCCTGTCCAACCAACACTCAAAACCCACTGTTCTGATTCACAGGTAACTTAGGCAACACACACACCCACCACCCTCACCCGAATGCTCACCCTCTGATTGATTATCAAAGGCCTTTCGGTTTTAACCGTATTAATTTTCATGTGGCTTGAATTCTGAGAGTAGTGGTATTGAAATTGTTAGAAAAGATGGTAACATGCAAATGTCTGCTGAGGCTGATTTAGTTTCTAAGAGTGTGTCACCTACTGAGCGTGGTGTATTTTGGGGTGCTTCCAGAGATGGCATCATGAATTCTGAGAATCAGGGGTCCTCTGGTCCAAATGAGGTTTCCTCCACATCTCTAATACATACACTCAAACAAGGTTAACATAATTGCAAAGCAAATAACAATGTAAAATCCCACCTTCGAGATTTTCCAAAGAACAAAATAGATACCATCATTAAATTAGGAACTAGCCAACTGGAAGGAAGGATGGTTCACGCCCCCACTCTGTCTCACACTCACCAAGCTGTGGCATTCAGTCCAGCCCAATCATTTTTACCAGCTAAAATAGAGCGTTCTTGTCCTCCTTCTGTGGTCCCTGCTTGCTGCTCCTGGCACCTGAAATCCCTTTTTTTCTTCTGCTCAGTGTCCAGTGACAACTTCACCCCACAAACAAAAAAGAAGGAAGATGCTCAAGAGATTCCTCATGTTCCCCCAGCCCACACGCCAGGTAATTTTGATTTAAATGACTTAAGTGCACCTTAGTTTTTGTGTCTGCAAGAAGGAGAAGCCATATTTATCTTCTAGAGACAGGGCTCTCCTCTCTGCTCCTGACCACCAGCACATGCAGCTCCTGGGCACTCAACCAGCCCGCAGGGTTTGGGCAGACAGGAGCTCTGAGCTCCTAGAAGGAGCCAGAGTCCCTGGGGAGGGCAAGAGGGACTGGGAAGGGGCACTAATGACAAGGGATGGGAGCCCCACTAATACTTCTTGGGCCTGCACTCCAGCATCACTAAGGGGTCTGCAAACACCAGAAGGGGTTGTGGTGGGAAGACAGAGGGAAAGCACAAAGGGCTGAGCCAGGGCTGGGCTATTTGACACAGCCACTCTCTGAGGCCACTTCAATAAGGTAAAGCTCAAAACTGCTCCATCAAAATGCAAAGCAAGCAAAATCGCTGTGTGGCCCTAAAGCTCAGCTGCTGCCCCAGACACGAATGGTCCTCCTTCCCAGTCCCCACCCTGACTGTGGAGAACTTTCACTTTCAACCCTCAAAATTTCTATATGTTTGGATTTTTTTAAATTGATATTATTAAAAGTTTTTGAAATGCAACAAATCATTTAAAGGCTCTAGTGACTGCTTGCCACGTGCCCCAGCTACCTGTTCCTAAATAGGCTAGAATTTGAGATGGATGTCATAGCCTTGTGAAAACAAAAAGCACACAGCCTTCCCTGAGACGAGCCTTTATTTGTTGTGGCTTCGTGCCCTTCTGCCTTTCTTAGTGCAGCAGAAATGAAGAACAAGGCATTTATTCGCTGTTAACAAGCGCTAGCAAGTACCAGCTGGCTCCTGCTGTCTTTGACTGAAATATATAAGGTGCTCAGCCTCCTTCACTGTTGCATAAGGTGAAATAATCACAGATAAAGCTGGTGAAAAATATCCATTCATAGACATCTAAGCAATGACATGTACTTTTTATATGGCAGACATTCACCTTGGCTGTGACCTTCAGAATTCAAGGTTACCACTCACTCTGCTCTTCGCCTCATTCCCTGAGTGAGGACTCCTGAAAGCCCCTGTAGTTGTCTCCATTGAGCAAGGGGAACCCATCCAAATGAGGCAAACCAAGCCCTCCTCTTCAGGCAATCCTTCCCTGGTTCTGTGGTAGTCATGCAAGTCACAATAACACAAGTGGATCAAATCAAGGCAAATCAAGGGAACCCTGGTGACTGGCAGGTCCCTAACCCTGGGCTACACATGTCCTCTGCCCTCTTGTTCTAATATTGAGTTCCCTCAGCACTTTCTCTTGAGACCATCTTACCTCTGAAATGAATTCTCTTTCCTTTGTCAGTGATAATAAATGATTCTCCTAAACCAAAAGACCCGAAAGAGGCCCAGGAGGCCTCCAGCACGCCTCCTGTCAAGAAAGGTAAGGACTGCCTTTCTCTTGTAGATGTCAGGAGGGGAGTTTGGTCCTGTGTTCTGTTCTTCTGATCATATCTTGTCATGTGCACTCACTATGGGATTGTAGCCATGATGCTCGGTATAATTTGTTTTTCAGTTCCCTTCAGTACCTCTTTCTTTAGGGCCTTCATGAAATTGTAGGAAAAGCAGAAGGCATTTAGACCATTGGAATTGCCTGTTCTGAAATCACCAAGCTCTCCTATAGCCACAGCTTCATGGAGGGTTAGTCGCATCTTCTTCTTTAACTAGAAGTGGTTTCCCGAGAGCACTCTGCTTTCTCTTAGGACATAGCTGCCTATTCTCTGCTATCCCTCACCTCAGGGAGAAAAGCAGGTTGGATGTTCACACCTTGCTCCTTGCTGTCCCAGCCAGGCTCCTGCTCCCCCATCCCCTTGTCTGAACCTTAACCATTCAAGTGAAATATTCACTACTTCATCAGCATCATCCCTTGACTTCCCCTCCACTGCCCAGCAGAGCTCAAGGCTGACTTGGAGTATTTCTATTTCAAGTCCTGCCACCATCCTGGACACCTTCAAGGTGCATGTGAATAACAGGCCCATCCAGTACACTGATCTCTCCAATCCTCCATCTGCTAATTTCCAATGGCTTCTTCTTCCTGCAATTCTTAGCCTCCTGCACCCAAAGATAATCCACAACCCACTTTCATCACTCAACTGGGATCAACTTCCCAATAATTAAAGAATTCCTTTTCGACAAATCCTTGAAGTGTGCTCTTTCAACAACAATCGTTCAACCTCTGATCTCCCTTCCTCAGCAGTCTTTAAAATGAATTCAAAACTACCCTTCCCTGATTTCTCCCTGCAGTGTGTTCCCACTGTAGCATCAACCTCATTTCGATGGCCAGTCCACTGCCCTTTCCCTTTTCCCGTCCATCATCTGCCTTTCTTCACGCCCCTCCATACCAGCTTAGAGTCCAAGATCCATCATTTCAGGAACATACTGCTGATACTTAACATGCTTTGACTCTGTCATTTCCCAGAAGTCTCTGGAAGGTCTTGGAGGAGACTATGATTGCTTTCTGCACAATACATCTAAAAACAGGCACTGCTGAGGATAGGCGCACAGCAGGGCAGGTGGCACCTGCCAGGCCGTCATGATTTCAGCTAAATGATCCCTCCACTCCATGTGACAATGCCACTTCCTGGGATGGTCTTTTCAAACCCTGAGCTCTTCTTTTTTCAAATCTCTGATGCCCCACCACCCCTCAGTGCTTCCTTTTATTCTCAAGAGATTAATTTTCCTCCTACTTGATAGAAAGGCATCAGATGGGACTCCTCTCACTTCAGGCTACCAAGGTCCCCTCCTCCTTGCATCCCTCCTTCTCTCCAAGGCAATCCTTCCAGCTCATCTGACAGCATCAATGATCCCCTCTCTCCTGAGAATTCAGCATCAACCTCTCAACAAGGATCTGCATCCAGTCAATGGCCAAGCCTATAAAGGAACTTTCTCTTGACCCCCATCTCACTTCACCTGCCTCCATAGCTTTCCCCTCCATTTCATAACAAAGCTTCCAGAAAATGATTACCCAGACTCAGTGTTTCCTCTTCTTCATGCCTCTACCTCCTTGGCCAATTTGGGATTTCTTCTCCCCCATTACTCCATGAAGCAGCATCACCTAAGGCCACCAATGATCTCCTAGCCACTGAGATTTGAACATCCAACATAAAAGCTGAAAGTTGTTGACCTAGAAGCTTGGCAGATCTCTGTGTGTAGCTATAAAAGATGGTCTGTATTTTTTTTTTTTAGCAAAGAAAAGAAAAAGAATGATCTGGTCAGCTACAAAAAAGAGATACCCAAGGAAAAGGCTTCTGAGAGGTAAGATGGCAGTAGACAAGGAAACCGGAGGCAGCTCATGCTTGTAGGTCAAAGTTACGGAAGGTGAATTGTATTGAAAATGCAGTGGGGAGCCATTAAGAGATCTGATCAGTGAATGATGCTCTCCAATTTTAAACTTGACAAGACTGATTTTTGGTGCTGTGTAAAGGATGAATTGGGAACAGAAAAGGATGGAAACAGGGCAACCATTTGTCAAGCAGATGCCATGATAGCTGGTAGTAGCCTGGATTCAGATCGAGCAGTGGAGATGGAGAGAAGAGGGCCAGTTCAAAACCAGTTTGGTGATCAGGTTAGCAGGACTTGATAAACTGGAAGCTGAGGATAAAAAAGACGGTGATCTCAAGGGTTGCTCTTCAATTTCTGGCTTAAATGGCTGGGTGCCCATTGCTGAGAGAGGATGCAATGTGTTTGAGGGGAAATTTTATAATACTATCTTTGACCTCTCTATTTTGAGATTTGTGCCAGCCACCTATGCAGTTGTGTCCAGCACTTGCTTTGTCAGGAGCTGTGAAGGGGTGAGCACTGAGAGAGAACATCAGTAAATCAAGAGGAAAAGACTACACTGAGGGATTAAGATAAACTCAAACAAGAGGACCTTGGGTTTGGCCACAAGGCATCCCTGGAGAACTCCAGGGCAATGTTAGTGGTTAAGGAAGCAGAAGCCAGCTGCGGTGGGTCAAATGATGAACTGGAGGCGAGGGCACGTGCAGACAGCCATAGCTGTGGGTGGAGCGCAGAGCAGCAGATTAAAGCTCCTTTTCCCTGACTGAGGTTACACTTAGCACGTTTCCAGTATCCAAAATCGCAGGGTTGGCGCCCTTTTAAGATATTTTGTAGAAGTAGTTTAGCTCTGTGCCTTTTCCCCAAAGGCAAGTGATCTTCCTGCGCAGGGAGAAAAGACAAGCGGCTCTCTCCCTCTCACCCCGTTGTGTGTGCTCCCTATGGGCCTTCTTGGTTTGGTGGAAACTGCTCAGGTTATGCAACTCACATGCCCTTGAGCCCTGTCAGCCACTTACAACTTCAAGTACCACCCAGTTCTACATCTCCAACTCTGGTTTGTCTTCAAAAAACCTAAAACCAACTGCTCACCAGTCATTCCTGTTTGCAAGTCTCCCACAGACACTCCAATCTAAATGTGTCTGAAATGCACCTAAACCCTCGTCTTCTAGGTATCACTCCGGCCTTTGTCCAGCAAATATGCAGTGAGGACCAATTCTGGGTATATCTATTCTGAGAGCTGAAGGTAGAGATTTTTAAAAGCAAGAAATCAAGAAGAAATAGAGAGAGAGAGAGAGAGAGAGAAGAAAGAAAAGAAAAGGAAAGGAAAGGGAAGGAAGGAAGGAAGGAAGGAAGGAAGGAAGGAAGGAAGGAAGGAAGGAAGGAAGGAGCACTTCCTGGAGCTTGCTCCTGGCTGAGGGGAGAGAAAGAATATAAGCCAGAAAGCACAAGAACAAGACCATTTCAGACAGTCGCGACAGGGGAAAGAAAATGAAAGACAGGGTTACAATAGGGATTTGCAGCTTTGGGTGGAGGTCACTTTTGTCCACACAGTGACGCTCACAAGTGTGAAGGAGCCAGGGCTGAAGGAAAGGTCAGTGCTGTTGGACAATGATGATGAAAGGAAAAGGTGGTACAAGGTGAGCAGGTAGAGAGGGGCCAGGTCATGTGGCCCCCACAGGCTTTTGGGAGGAATTTGGAGTTTATTTAACTTGAAATCAGTTGCCAAGCCCAAACCTAAGTCATCCTTGACTACCTGACTATCTATGTTAGTATATTGACTGGCTCTGTGGATTCTGTCTCCTCTTTCCTACACTAAAGTTGGATGGTTTCATTCCTACGCTTAACACTCGTCCATAACCTCCTGTTACTCTTTGCATAATGCTCGTAGTTCTTCATGTGATTGTCAAAGCTCTCTCCAACCCGGCCCTTCCTCCCCCTCCAACTCCACATCTTCCCACTCAGAACTCCAGCCAACCACTCTGAACTTCCATCCCTCTCGCTTTCTTTCCCTGCTCTTTGGTCCTTGGCACATGCTCCTCTCTGTGAATGCTACATTCTGACCCTACACTACTTCCCACAAATGCTTGGCTATCTCCTGTTCATCATTGGTGTTGGCTTCAATGTCCACTTCAAGAAAGCATCCTCTGACCCTAAATTAGCTAAGTTGGTCCCATTGCATGTTCCTACAGCCCCCAGCACTGGCCTTTCGAGAAGATTCCACATACTCCATTGTAATT
This sequence comes from Anoura caudifer, assembly GCA_004027475.1. NCBI lineage: Eukaryota > Metazoa > Chordata > Mammalia > Chiroptera > Phyllostomidae > Anoura > Anoura caudifer. Next base: position 27,954 of record PVKU01011158.1, on the reverse strand, counting down.
ACTTAGGTAATATGTCTTTTCCCAGCTAGATGGTAACCTCCAGGCACAAATGAGGCATTAGTTATTTCCTGAATAAAAAATGAAAGACACCGTATATCTTATATCCCATAATTTGGAGAATGATCTGACAAAGGATCATTTATGAATTCCCTGTTGTGCTAGGCAGAGTCACAGATACCAGGAGTGGCACATGAGGCTGATAGAAACTAAGAGTTATTGGACGGAAATCTCACAGCAGCGAAGCACAGCCCTCACCATCCTGCAAAGTCTGTGACCCTGAGTTTAGAGGAGGCGCGAATGGTCTGCACGCCCTCCAGCCAGCGTCCCAGCAGTGAGGCCTTCTTTCCCACAGTTCTCACATCCAAAGGTTTATAGGACCAGGGCCAGAAACACCTTAGTCACTGTGCAATGGTGCATGCTCCCCGGTGGGTCAGAAGTGGCCTCGTTAGCAATGGGGAGCATCCGGGGCTGGTGTTAGCCCGTTCTGTTTGGGTAACTCTGGCCTGCTGCGGCTTCCCTTTGCTAAGCTACCAAAAAGAGCAAGAGATGCCAGGCCCTGCCAGATTTGTCTTTCTTCTTATTCTATTTAAATGAAAAATTTTACCAGGATGTCTCTGAGAGTTGCATTATTTTACATTTAATTAATCACTTTTATGAAAAATACTAAAAACACCTAAAAAGAGATACAAGATTTAGAGAAATAAAGAACACAGATAATCATAGTGAAAATAGACATACCACACTCTCGTATGAAAAAAAAAAAAAAGTGGTAATCTGTATTCTCTGTAATGGCTCTCATTTCTCTGAAATCCCCCCTTCGTGATAGAGGAAAAACATGAAACTCACCAGTTAAAGGCAACTTCCTTGGGCTTTTTCTAGGTTGCCGCATTTTCTTTTGGAAAATGCTCAGTAACTTCCATAATTGAACTCCCTGTGTGTCCGGTTACCTCCTTTCCAACTTTTAGCCACTCCTGCTTCCTCCATTAAGTGGCACTTGGATGTTAAAAACAAAAACAAAAGTTCATGAGTTCACTTGCCAGGAGGGGGCATAACTGAGCCATGTGTGCGTTCCCCCTGGCTTCCTTAGAGATATCCTTGCTCCACTGGATCGCGGTCATCCCATGAGGATCAGTTTCTAAAGTCCACAGCCAGTGCAAATTGTGATCTCATCTTTCAACAAGGAAGCAGACTCACCCTGCACAAAGACACCCCTCCCCCCACCTCCCATCATCCCTGGACAAACTCAGCACATGGGTGCTGAGGAGCCTGGACAAGTAACTCCAGAAGGCCCCTTTTCTGCTGAAACAAACCACCAGGTCATTTATACCCAGATCCGACCACTTCCCATGGCAGCTGTAACTCAGACACAGGAACCAGGAACTAAGCTCCACTGCTCTGGGATTCCCCCAAATTTCTTGGGTTGATTTCAATAGGTTGTCCAAAAAGCAATGCCAGATGGTGAACTTAGAGAAAAAAAGTAAAGCGCACCCAAAATATACATGCAAAATTAAAGAAAAATAGCAGAAGAACAGTGAGGCACAGGGGTACAGAGATCTCGAAGTTTGAGGGTTAGAGGCATGAGAAGGAAGGTCACTAAGAGGGGGAGGAGGAGGCCCACTGCGGACCCCAATGGAAACTACTCACAAGTCACTCTTTGGTCCAGGTACTGCCTCACCTGGGCACAGAATCCAAAAGAAGCACCAAGTGGTGGATCAGACCACTGAAAGGAAGGACGACGCAACCAGGACCTCAACGGTAGTGACAAGTGCCAAAAAGACAAGGATTGAAGGTGCCCAAACATCTGGACCTGAGGGTAAGGCTGGTGGCCAAATCTGCCATTTGAAGACTCAGTGTGGGAGGGTCTAGTGCAGCAGGCACAGGGTTAGAGGGACGTGAGAAGTTAGTACTGGAAGGAGGGAGCAGTGCCGGGAAAGATGATGAGGTCTGACAAGAGCAGGAGAGGTAACAAATACCTGTTACATCCAAGGAGTTTCTGTTAAAGAAACATCTGTGATCAAGGGTACAGCTGACCTCACCTGGGGGCTAGGACAACAGCTCTCAAACATTTTGGTCTTGAGACTCCCTTACACTCTGGAAAATCATGGAGGACCCCAAGTATGTACCTTATTAGAAATCAAAACTGATCCTTTTAAAATATTTATATATTAATTCCTTTAAAAGTAACAAGAGCCCTGGCTGGGGTGGCTCAGTGGCTTGAGCCCAGCCTATGAGCCAAAGGGTCAATGGTTGGATTCCCAGTCAGGGCACATGCCTGGGTTGCAGGCTGGGTCCCCAGTAGGGGAGAAATAAGAGACAACCACACATTGATGTTTCACTCTCTCTTTTTCCTCCCTCCTTTCCTCTCTGTCTAAAGTAAATATATAAAATCTTTTTTAAAAAATGTAACAACAAAAAAACAATTACTTGTTAGCATAAATATCATGTTTTTATGGAAAATAAATATATTTTCCAAATGCAATTAGTGAGAACAATGGTATCATGTCACATATTTGCAAATCTCTTTAATGTCTAGCTTATTCAAAAACAGCTGGATTCTTTTATCACCTTCTGTGTTCAATCCATTGCAATATGTTGCTTTGATTGAAATATAGGAAGAAAATGCAGTCTCACACAGATGTGTAGTTGAAAAGGTTGGTGTATTTTAACAATCTCTAGAAATATCTGTGGCTATTCATCTTTGGCACTGTGCTGAAAATCAACAAGGAATAGTTTCTTAAAGGTCAGTTATAAAGTAGGATCTGAACCATATCAATGAACTTTTCATACTGTTGCAATAAAATACATAATGCTCTCTTGCATTTTGAACTAATCTTTTCATGCATGATTTATTAATGTCACAGGCATTTGAAAAATATTAGTCACTGAGTTTTACTGTGAGTTACATCTCAAAAAATACATGAGTATTTTTCTTCAGGCACTCCTGGAAATTCAAGGAGTAGCAAAGGGTTTTATATGTGCTCTACAATTTCTCACAGACTATTAAGAGAATGTGTACTCAAGGGTAGACATTTAATAATATTAATTATTAATGGTTCATCAAAAACATTCTTAATAAAACTGGTTTTTTTCGTTTATGGCGAGTGGTGATGGAGAATGCAATGACTTCTCCTAAGATCTGGGGACGCTGCTCTGATTTATACTAAGGCACTAGCAGTTTTACCTACCATGGTTCTTGCTACATCTGTATAAAGATCTACATGGTGATAAAGGCAAAAAACACCTTACTACGAAAACAGTTTTGACCTCCAAGATCTCCTGAAAGGGTTTCCAGGACCCCTCCCAGGGTCCACAGCCTCACTTTTAGCCTCTGGTCCTGGGGTTCAGATGACCCCTCTCCCACTGGACGTTTCCACTAGTAGTGGAGCCACACTGACCAGCCTTGTTCTGCTGCCCGCTGAGTGGGGGAGACCCAGTGGAACCACAGTTTTGGTGCCCTTCGGTGCCCTTGGAGGGCACCATGGAAGCTCTAGCAACACCTGCAACCTCCAGCCTTCAGCTTCAGGGTGCACAAGGTCCTTCCCAGATCTCTGGGAGATTCCTCATGAAACTTTCTGTGGTCCATTTACTGAGATCTCAATGGGATATCCTCTTTTTTCCAGAGATCAGTGATGACACTTCGGAAACGGATGAAGAAAAGAGTCCCCAGGAGCCACCTAGCACACCACCACAAATCATGCAAGGTACGGATGCCAAACTGCAGGTCTCAGAGGGCGTCACCAGGAGCCCAGATTCAGAGCTGTTTGGCTCTGAGTCAGAGTTTCTCAGCGCTTTTTTGTTATCACTGCCCTAGGGAACCCAGTTAAAGGTTTTTTCCCTCACTCAGCATACCCCCCATGATATTTTAATATCACAAAGGTATTACATATTGATTTATGGACCATGTATATTTGTTTGTGCCTTAACCATAAAAAGAGTAAAATTTTCCCCCAGGGATCAATTTTTGGGCAACATCACCACTGCTGAGAATTCATGCCCTGAGATGTTCTTGGTTTTTTATGGGAAGTTCCCAAACCATGCATCAATTTTTTCCTGAGGTCCCAGTCTCCATGTTTCTCACATGACTTTTTCTGGGAAAATTGGGGAGAGAACATCTCATCATAAACACACACAAGTAAGTGATATTGTTCACACACACTGGTGAAAGATGTGTGTAATTCACTCTCAGCATCGCTGCCTTGGGCTCATTGTTACCACCGCCCTTAGAGCAAGAAAATGCTGCAATCTTCTGTCTGTTGGTGATTCGATCGCTACATCACCACTTCACTAACACAGGCGCCGCCTGTTAGATTTGACCACCTTTAAAATGAAGGGTGATTTTAACAGTTTCTCCTTCATTGCACTGAGAAACTCTGTTTGCTTTGACAACCACCCTTGGAGAAGTTCGAGCAGTTTATTCGATGTTGCAGAGGAGGACATGGACACGTGTGAAAGATTAATGGGTTTTAGAACATTCATGCATAGAGGTGGGCTGGTACAGGGCTAGCGTCTTGGAGCCATGGCTCCCCATCAGAAAGAAGGGACGGAAATGATACAGTTAAGGCATTGTCAACTCAGTATTGTCTGAAATGAATGTGGCCGATGAATGTAAAGCTTGCTTCTTTAAAACGTTGTCATTTCCTCCTAGATTCCCTGGATAATGAAAGCAAACTGTCTTTGGGGAAATCTGGGAAAAAGAGTAAGTATAAAGAACCTTTGTGTTCTCTTTTGGGGTGGATTCCATGCCACTCTTATTGGTTGTTATACCCTCAAGCTACGAAAGGCACCCAAGCCAGAAAGACATGTGGTTTTTTTTAAAACTGTGATTTAAATTTTTTCAACATAAAAAATGTTCTACACTTTGCAGCATCCATTAGGATTTGCTTGCTGTGTGTGCCAACAAACTGCCCCCTACCCTTGCCAAAAAAGAGAAAGAATAGTGCTAAAATAAGAGAGCGTATCACCCTCTCCTGTGTGGGGTTGGGGGTCAGGGGCTGGCTTCAAACACCATCAAATCCCAGGCTCACCCCTGGCTGTTGCTTCACCATCCTCAGTGTGTGGCATTTCCTTCCTGGAGGCCCAGCCAGTGAAAGAGGCAAGGTCAGGGACGGGCACACTTCCTCCACTGAAGGACTCTCTCTGCAGTTTGCATTTAGTTGTTCTGTTACCAGTTCATTGCCAGAACTAGGTACATGGCGACACTTGGCTGCATAAAAGGCTGCAATGAAAGGTTGCCGTATTCTAGAAGGACAAGTATCCAGCTCAACAACATCAAGGGCTTGACTAGTAAGAAAAAAAGGAGACCAGAGAAAGGGGAACAACCCGCAGTACCCGCCCTGCAAACTACATTGCGGGGTGGGCTCTCCACTATTTCTCAGTCTCAACCAGTCCCAGAAAGCTGCCTTCCCCAGCCTCTTGCAGGAGACGAGACAGTGATGCTGGTTCTGACCAGTGAGTTTGTGGGATGGGTTTTACATCTGAGTCAAAGCACGTAAGATCCACTACACAGCTCTGCACACTGTCTTCCCCTGACTGTGGAAGTGTGTGGAAGGGGGCGGTGCCAAAGGCCCCCCCCCCCCCCCCCCCCGCAGCGAGGGCCTCAACAGCGCCACACGGAGGACAGCTGCAGAGCACTCTGTGTGACCAAGAACTACACTGTCACGGCAAGCCACTAAGGCTTGGTTTTGTTTGTACTGCACCATAGCCTGTCCTGTCCTGGGTGATGAAATGTCCCTACTAAATTCTGCAAACAGTACAGAAAGTTATTAATCAGGAAGTTAAGTTGATTTAATCTACTTCCCCCACCTCATTTACATACCCTACAAATGTGCGTACATTCATCATATATTACACAATATACTCGTGTGTACTCATACAATATAGTGTATTCTATACATACTTTTTCACTGCAAATTTAATCTATGTATCTTCATGTCAGTGTTACCTATTTTCCTTTCTTGCAGCTGCATTACACATTACTGTATGATTCACAATTGAAGCAATCACTTATTGATGGACAGTTAGGCTACTTCCAATTTTTATATGAAAATAGAAATCATGTTCACATGTGTTTCTGTGTTTGCACTCTTGCCTAATAATTTCCTTGGAATTAATCTCTAAATGTGTGATTACTTGATTTGACTCTTCGTATCTTAAAGTTCATATCTGTCACCAAATTGCTCTGCAGATAATGTAATTGCTTACGTCCTCTTTAATAAGGCATGAGTGCCCGCCCATTAACTAGACCCTCATCAGCATGGATGGGAGGAAACCTCTTCAAAGGTGGGGGTGTCCTGAAAACCGAGCAATGCCTTTTTCATCAGTAGTAGTCTAAAGATGATTTTTCAATAAATTTATTATTTGTATTTCTGCTTTAAGAATTTTTAATTTATGTGAAGTGATATCTCATTGTGGTTTTTATGTGCATCTCTCTGATGGCTAGCAATACTGAGCATCTTTTCATGTGTCTCTGGATCCTCTGTATGTCCTCCTTGGAGCAGTGTCTGTTCAAGTCCTTTGCCCATTTTTTAATTGGGTTGCTTGTCTTCTTAGAGTGGAGTCGTTTGAGTTCTTTATATATTTTGGAGATCAAACCTTTGTCTGAGGTATCACTGGCAAATATGTTTTCCCATACAGTTGGATCTCACCATTAACAGGAACATAATCAACAAAACGAACAAGCAAGCAAAGTATAGCCAAAGACATTGAAATTGAGAACAGGCTGACAGTGATCAGAAGGGAGAGGGGAGGGGATAATGGGGGAAAAGGGTGAAGGGTTTACAGGAACAATTAGAAAGGACTCATGGACAATAACAAGGGGGCTGGAAATGGGGGAGGGAGGCAGGGAGGACTAGGGTGGTGGGGAGGGGTGGGGGGAAAGGCAAAATAAAATAAATAAATAATAAAAAATAAAATAAAAAGTCAAAATAAAAAAATTTTAATTTATGTTCTTGGCTTATTTTTCTTATATTCATCTTTTGCATTATTTATTATGGATATTAACCCTCTATAATTTACTATATTGCAGCTTTTCTATTTTTTGTTTTAATGTTGTGGAATGTTTTTTGAAGTGTGGAAATTTTAATTTTTTAAATGGTCAGATCTATCTTTTACCTTTATGATTTCTGGCCTTGAGTTTTAGCTAAGAAATTTTTTTCTATATCCATAGCTTACAATAATCTCTCTCTATATTTTCTTCAAGTCTTAAAAAACCTGGTTATAAATTTGAAAAAAAAGGCCTAATTTAAATGTTAATAATTTAGTATATCTTTTGTTACTTCCTGATTCAACCTTTTTTATTTCCAAGTGAAAAGGAGTACTTTTTTTACACAGATCTCATGGTTTTCTGCTTCTCCAAAGTGATGACAAGGCAGGAATAAATTAATTTTTAAAGTATTGACATCTCAAGTTTATAGATCAATATTCATAGCCATAAAAATTATTTTTTCCTGTTTCAGAAAAAAAGGGGGGAAAATGTACCCGGCCAAGTTCAAAAACAAGACAGAGGAAAAGGCTCCAGAAAGGTAAGTAAGAGGAGTGAAGTCACCTCTCCCTTGCTCTTCATCAGGGTCCTCATTTAGATGACAAGCAAGGCCTCCTTTCCAGCCACATGGCCACATGGGTATTACTGGCACATGGCCAGTGCTGACTCTGTCCCCTAGGCCACCCCATCAAATGACTCCTCCTTACAAAGGGAGAACCCAGACACCCTACAGTTTAGTCACCAAGCGTTCTTTTCTTACCATTGGGAAGGATGGGGTAGAGGTGGACAGGAGGCATCGGACAATTTTGAGATTAGGACTGCATCTAGCGCAAGTTCAGAGCCAGGAAGAGTGGGCAAAGCAAACCTGCGTGTGCAGGCAGGATTCAGACTCCCAGCATCAAACTGGAGTTAGGTTTGTAGTGACTGAGCCTTCAGAACCACCTGAAGTGGTTCACACCTACTTACCATGCATCTCCCATGAAACTGGTGTTATTTTCGTACAGGCAATAAAAATTCATGAAACTGCATTTTTCTGGCTCCTCTGTCCTCTCTATTGTCTTCATCACCCTGTTTTTCTCCCCGCATTCTTTCCCTGCCCCCTCTCCACTCTTCTTTCTCCTTTCCTTTTTCAAGGTATGCTAATGCGTGAGGAGTCTCTTGGGTTCCCTACCATATGGGGGCCTGGGATGCTCTATGAGGGAATCTCCTCTCAGCCCCCAAAACATGCAGCGTCTCATGAACTTCACTGCTTTGAACGTAACCCACTTTTTCGGCTTGGTTCCAGCACCCCTCAGCCTTGAGGGTGAGGGGACTCAGATGTCCTTGCCTGCCCTTCTCCAACCCTCGTCTCTTCTGACTCCCAACCCCTGCACCTCAGGCTGGAGGAAACTTATGGTCTGTCAGATGCTGAGTTCTCTGTTACCAGTGAATTCTAGGAAAACTTCTCATGCAGAAAACCTCCAAACTTTTCTTCTTCGTACATGAAGATAATTTTTGGAACTTAGAAATCCCCTTCACTCTCAACAAATTCTGTGTTTCAGGATGTATAGTATCTCCATAAAGGTCTCAACTGAGTCATGGCTTCTCGGTTTTAGCCAGCATCAGCCCTTTCCCCAAGACTTATTTGATTTAGTGGTTAGGGAACCCCGGGCATTGTGATTTAGGAGGATGCAAAATACATAATTCTAATATTTTCAAACATATTCTGCCCTTGTCTAGTCCTTCAACACAGGTGAATTGAGTTGAGGTGGGTGCCTAACATGTCTTAGGTCCTGGAAACTCAGGGAGCAAAACAGATGTGGAGCCTACTTTCTCACTGTTACACATAATTAATAGACAAAAAGGAGCTGAAGGGGGACAGAGAACAGGAAGGTGTATTGTGGGAAAAAAGAGTATTTGTAGAGAAACAGTAAGATAAAAGTGAAATACAGGGATACAGGATTTCGTGACAATGTGGGGACAGGGAGCATGAGAAGGAAGGTCGCTAAGGGGGAGGAGGAGGCCCACTGAGGACCCCAATGGAAACTACTCACAAATCATTCTTTGGCCCAGGTACCGCCTCACCTGGGCACGGAATCCAAGGGACGCTCCAAGTGGTGGATCAGGAGTCCCAGAGGAAGGACGACTTAACTAGCACCTTGAAGATCATGACGAGGGCCCGAGCAAAAAAGATTGAAGGTGCCCAAACATCTGGACCTGAGAGTAAGGCTGGTGACCAAATCAGCCATTTGAAGGCTCAGTGTGGGAGGGTCTAGTGCAGCAGGCACAGGGTCAGAGGGACGTGAGAAGTTAATATTAGAAGGAGGGAGCAGCATAGACAAGAGGAACATGAAGACAGAGCAAGGATCCGTCAGAGTGAGTGCGGTGCTGTGTCAGGAGCGTCTCTTTGCAATATAGTCCTTCCTCTAAGTCAGTGGGGCAACTGCTCAGCTCGCCGCCTGCTGAGCAGCCTGGGACCAAAGAGTAGACAAGAGCCACACACAGTAACTGTGCTATTCTCTCAGCTTTTACTGAATGCAGGTTCACTCAAAGTAGACCATCAACACACATTAATATCCTTGCACTCTATCAGTGTAAGAGGAATATAACACACACATGGCAATCCCAGACCTGCAGACCGAGTCCCACAGTCTCGGTCTGCAGGTCTGGGAGTCAGCATGGTGGCCGAGGGTGTTGTCAGCATCTTGCAGAGAAGGACCTCCAGAGCCAGGTGGGCAGCAGGGCAGGCAAATTACTCATTCCAGCAGGGCAGAGCCTCTGGTGGCCAATGTCAAGGGAGATCAGCGTGGCAGGGAGCTGCACTCTGGTGTGTAGAGCTTGGCTGTCTCAGCCGTGGTCTGGAGCTGCCTCAGTTACACCTCGAGAGTGGTGCGCTCCACCCTTCTTGAACTTTTCAATAAATGTCTTGGCACCCATGATGCCAAGTGTGGGATCTCCCCAGGAGCCTAGCTGTGGGTGGTCTCGCTCCACTGACACAGCTCCTCTGACCATGTGTGCAGATATCGTAGGTGTGTCTCCTTGCCACACATTTCTGCTCTGACCACATGGGCAGACCTGTCTCCTTGCCACAGGCGTTTACTCTGACTTGGGTAATTTTCCTATTGAAGCAAAGTGTCATGGCTGACAGCCATTTTAGTTAGCATAAGCGACTCCACTTTGTTTTGTATACTTTATGCTGTCTTAATTGGACCAATGCGATTTTATTGGTCCTGCTGTCCACATTTTGGAAGAAGTAAGTGTGTCCCCAGGGTGCAGTTGACCTCCACTGGGCACTGTGGACTCACATAACCATTTCCCAGGTCCTACTGTTTACCTTTCTGCTCCTGAGTCTGAGGTCTCCTCTCGGATTCCAGCTGACCCAGTGGGGAGTGTCACCAATCCCCATTCTCAATAGTATTTGTTAATGGTTAATTTCCAGAAGTAAAGTCAATTGGTCGATTAATCTGCATATTTAAAATTGGCACATAGTGATGATCAAATTGTTGCCACTTTAGGCTCCCATTAACATCATGGGGACACCCTTTTTCCTACGCCTACACCAACACTAGAAATAATTAGACTTTTCTGTTTTTGACAAATTAAAAGCAAAGAAGGGCCCTCGCTGATGTGACTCAGTGGATTGAGGGCCAGCCTGCCAACCAAAGGGTTGCCAGTTTGATTCCCAGTCTGGGCTGCAGGCCAGGTCCCCAGTAGGGGGGCGCATGAGAGACAACCACACATTATAGTTTCCCTCTCTTTTTCCCTCCCCTTCCCCTCTGTCTATAAATAAACAATTTTTTAAAAAAGCAAAGAATGATACTCCACCAACATTTCCCTTTGAATTTCTGTGCACTGTGCATTCGATTAAACATGCTGGGACAGGTTGGTCACTGCTGACCAGCATTTCAGAAAGTTAATGACCCCTGCCCTGTGGCCTCAGGAACAGCCATGTGATTGACGTGAACAAAGAAGTGTGGGCAGATGTGAGGGGGTCACTTTCAAACCAAAGCTTTAAGAGCCCTTGTGTTGACATTCTCTCTGCCACGGAACCAGCGACATTCTAGACAGAGGCTTCTCATGAGTGTCATTGACATGGGGCCTCATTTAACTTGGGATCAACAAACAGCATCAGCAAGAAGTAAACCTGTGTTGTTCTAAACCAGCGTTTGGCAAACTTTTTCTTAAAAGGGACAGATAATAAGTACTTTAGGCTCTGCTGGACTTACAGTCTCCATTGTAGCTATTCAACACTACCATTGTGGTACAAGGAAGCAAATGAATAAACAAATGGACCGGCTGTGTTCAATAAAACGTTACCTATGAAAACAGGCATTGGGCCGATTTGGCCCTCAGGCTGTAGTTTGCTGACCCTATAAATAAACTACTGAGGTTTGGGAAGATCCTAAATTACCAGAACCTGGTTTTCAATAAATTTTTTATTAGAATATTTTCCTTTGGGGGATCACCTGTTCATGTATGCCCATTTTTTATACAAGACTATTCATTTTGGGGGGTTTAATCAAAATTAACCCTTTGTAATCTTATTGCAGTTTTTCTTATTTTGTTTTTGTCATGTAACAAGAAGTTTTTGGTTGTGGAAATGTTTTTTAAAATTTGAGTTAGATAAATCGGTTTATCTTTTCCAGTATGGTTTATGCTAGAGTTTCACAAAGTTGGCATTATTGGCATATTGGGCCAGATAATTCTTTGTTGTGGGGGCTACACTGTGTATCACAGGATGCTTGGCAACACCCCTGGCCTCTACCAATCAGAGGTCAGTAGCACCTGCCTCCCGGTCACAAAAAAAAAAAAAAAAAAAAAAATTCCCAACATTGCCAAATATCCCCTGGATGGCAAAATCACCCAGCACTGAGAATCACTGCTTTTTTCCCCTACACTTCTGCCTTAAAAACTCCTTTCTGTATAATATTTATAAGAGTAATCAATTATTAACTTCTAGTATTTGTATTAAATATATATAAACACATTATTATACATGTTACTATGCACAATTTGAAATGTTGACTTCTGTAATATTTTAGCCTCCTTATCTATTAACATGAATTTGCTATTTTTACTTAATCAGCGCTATGATTTTCCTTTCTTAAGAATTCATATCTATCTTTCTCCAAACTGGAAGAAAAACACGGGCAAATTTATTTCAAAGTAGTTCACATATAAAGCATGTAAGTGTATGTTTCCAATTACAACTGACTTCTTAAATTTTTTTAGGAAAGAAAAGGAAAACAGATGTCTGTGAAAGTTCAACAAAGACTCATCAGAAAAATATTCCCCAAAAGGGTAAGTAAAAGAGAGGCAGACTTGCCCTCAGAGGCCCCACTGGCTGCCGGAAACCCCCATTCTCCCTCCCCTCCTCTGCCTTCCCTCCCATTGGCCCTGCCCCCTCCTAAGTCACTTTTCCACTCACATGTGACACACCCCCAGGGAATGACAGCTGCTCAGGGAAGCATTCTTCAACACAGAACATGAAGACCCAAGAGTGATGAAGGGAGAATGACCGAACCCATATGTCAAGTTCCAATACAAACTCCTACTTTCTTCATTCTAGGAATTGGTCAAAACCCTAATCCAAACAAAGCGGGTTCCCACTTCCTGTGTTAGTCAGGGCTGAAGGCCTGGTCTCTGTGGGGCGGGCCCTGGGCTTGCTTCTGCCCCCTGAACTCTGGTGCCTCTTGGGGCCACTGTCCTCTCCTCCTCCTCCTCCTCCTGTATTCACTTTTCTTCTGCTTTTATAACTGACTTCCTCAGCATTCTCTCGTCCCTCTCTCTTTCCTCTCTCTTTTTTGGCATGAGCCACGTTGGCCTGTTCGCCCCATTAATTTATTATCAAAGTATAGCAGGTGCTAATCAAGGTGGGGTCTCCAGACTGGGGCCACCTGCAAGCCTGTTTGTTACAGGTCTGGACAACGGACGGAGCTTGCACATCAACTGTGACCCCGAACACACTGCTTTCGTGGCCAGACCTCCCCAGTGGAGAGAGCAGTGCGCTGGCTCCTATCCTGGTCAAGGCCCTGCCTCGTCACAGGCGCGCGCTGAGTAGCACTGGTGTGACATGCTCGCAGACAAAATGAGGAGTTAACACAAAGCAAGAGCCCACATGGACCCAATCCCCCCAGGGTCCAGAAACAGAACATAATCCACTTTCATAATCCAATCCCTACCCACACCCGTCGGGTCACCACCAGCCTGATTTCTCAATGCGTGGGTCACTGTGACGCCAAATGCTTCTCCCTCCTTCCTGCTGGACTTCCCAACACACACACATGCACACACGCATGCACGTGCATACCCCGCCCCCCACATCCTCATCCCTCCCTTGGCTACACATCCTCAGGCCACACTGTGAACACACCGTTCTCTGCCCCCAGGCAGCGGTAGGGCCTCCTGCTATGCCTTTTTGGAGCCCTGTGGTTTTTTCTCCTCCGCCCTTATCGCATTGATAATTAGCTGTCTGTGTCTGTTCTGCTCACTGTGTGAAAGTCAGATGGAGTCAGGAAGGCCTCCTCTGTGCCTCGCATATTTCATGCTAAAGTAACTGTCAAGTCATCAATACTGTATTCATTCCTCTTCATCAAGATGAATACCAATGTCAGGGCCTCCATTTACCTATATGATGCACCTGTGTGAACTAGAAAACGGTGCTCCTTACTCAATCACTTTCCCCACATCTCCAGAGCTGATTTCTGAAACCACGGCCTCTTCTGCCCTCTGCTGGCAGATTGTTGTAGGAAGCACATAGATGGATTATATCTCAGAGGCAAACCAAAGCCCCCTCCAAGATGGAATGCTTGCTCCCTGCACAACCCACCCAGCCATATAGAGGCCCTGATCTCAATACTAGTGTGTACATCACTTTACAATTGTCAAAGCACCTTACTGTTTCATCCCCAAACAAATATGATTCAGCGCATTTTACAGAGACAATTAGAACAGAAAGGACTTGCATGAGCTAAAATCAACCTAGATGTTCCCATGTCAAGTTCTTTGCTCTTCACACTGAGAAAAAAAATACCCCTGATCTTTTTTTAAAAACACCAAAAAATGTAGGCAAGAATCCAGGCAAACGCTGACAGATACCCACCAGCATCAGCTTCCCCTGCCTCCTTAACATTTCCGCCCTTGCTGTGACGTCTGATTTCATGCGGTGCCTCCCTGCTGTCCTCAGTTATGTGATAGTGAGTAGTGTTGAGGCCCTTCTGAGGCCACGGGATGAGCACTAGACCAAGATGGTGCTTCCGGGTTCCAGCGCCGGCTGCCCCTCCCAACACCAGGGATTCTCTCCGGATCTCAGCCTGCACCCCCCCATCTGTAAAGTGGGGATCATCATTGCCTCCCCGTTTTGGACTGCTGTGAAGATGGACAGTACAGTGTGTGCGCTGATCATAAAGCTCCCCGATCTTACCCCAGGTTGTGTCTTTCCATGGCATTCTCACCTGGTGCCCTGTTCCTGTGTTCTGTAAGAATTCCGGGAGTTAGTCTTCCTGATCGCTAGTTAGGTTTTTTCCATTCTGTTCTTCCTTGTCTCTCCTGTGCTTTTCTTTCCATTTCCTCCACAGTGCTTTCCATTTCCATGAACCCTCTTTGTTCTTTAGTTGCTCCCGTTTCATCGCAGGCTCCTCCCGCCGGCTCACACTTGCTAAAGGTGACAAATCCGTGCTGGAGAGCTCCAGGCAGGCGTCGCCCAGGGCCCCATCCTTACAGGACTGCTCGCTCAGATGAGTGGGGAAGGCTGAGCCAACAGATTTGGGGGAACACATCGGAAAGTTCTCTCCCCCCTTAGGGACAGGGTGGTCGCTCTGGAAGGAATTGGGACAGAAGGTCCCTCATGACTCAGTGAGCTACCTGCACCAGGTAAAGGAGAGCATGCCGCTTATGCCCATGACCCTGCCCTTTGGCTTGCTGACCAGAGCTCCCAAAGTCACCCACGGCTCCCACATCTGCTTGTAAACAAATCTGGGGCACCTGCATTCACTGGGCTCACACTTACTGTAGGAGTTAGGGAAGACAGTTCCCTGAGACAGAGAACTGTCGAAAATCCCTTTGCCACGCTAACCCCCCTTGGGGTTTGCAGTAATGGTCCAAAGTGACCTGTCACTTAGGCAAATCCCCCACTCAGCTTTGGCAACAGCAACACACATTTATGTGACCTTCCTGGTGAATTGCAAAGCCAGAATTACAAGCCGACCCAGTCTGGCTCCCAAGGCTGTGCTCTCCTCCACTGGGCCGTAATTAGCAGGCAGAATCTGAAGACAGGTGATGGAGCGGCCACTTCATGCGACAGTGCTGGCCGGCTGCTGGAACAAAATTCTTCCCACCTCCTCATTCCTACTTAGCCTCGTGACAGCCCCCGCTCCTCCAGGCTGGGCATCCTCTGGGGCTCTGTTGGGGGAACCATCCCCTCGCTTCTCGAGGGTCTCTCCTTTGTCATCTGATTCTTTCTGGTTTATATCTTTCCCAAGTAACTCATGGTTTCCTCGCCATTGATGCTCTTCTGTTGTTTTTTCCATGATATCCTCGTTTTTTCATACATTCCCCTTTGGCTCTTTCAGGAAGTGCTGAGACAAGGGAGAGGGCGGCACCAGTGGCTCTCCCGGCCGCACTCCGGGTGTGACTGTGCAGCCCAACACAAGCCATGGGCAGCCCCTCCCCCTTGCCGCCAAGGCACAGCTGGCGGGGTCTGCCTTTAATGAAGTCACCCACAGTGAGGCTAGGGGCAGGGGGAGCAGAAATTGCTGCTGTTCCTCTTAAACCCCTTTAAACTGCTTCCCTAGATCCCTGCCCAGAGGCTTGAGCAGCCAAACCTCTCCACCTGCATGCAATTGGCAGATTAGTCCAGAGCGCTCCAGGGTTTTCTTTTACTCATGGAGAAAGAAACAGGGAAGCAAACAATGAAGCCTCTCGGGATTCCCTCAGTGCTAACTGCCTCACTTACCCCCCGCCCTGGTTGGAATCAGCAATAATTTCATAGACAAAGACCTTTCCTCCAGCTATGTGAAAACAGAGAAACATTCTAAGCAGGCAACTTCCATCAGCACAGTGGGAGAAGCAGGAGGCATGACAAAAGAATCGGAAAAGAACTGGCTATGCTGGCTGGGATGGTGTGTGTTAGGTGATGGCCCATTAGCTTGTGAATTAAAATACAGTCACCCAACATGGTTGATGAAAATGTTTTGTTTGATGCAGTGTTGGCAGGGGTGGTTTTGTGTATCTAATCTCCCACTCAAAATAAATCATCCCTGCCTATTAACCAGAGAATATTCCCCAAAGGCCCTTCATGTCTCGTTAAGACTATTGTCGGAATTCATGGAAAGGCGAACTCCGGAGAGAGATAGCATGAAGAATGAGTGACGGACTGTGTTATTCTGCTTTCAGAAAAACCCGAAGATGACACCGAGGATTTGCAGTTTAACTACCCTGTGACCTGTGGCATGGTGAAGGGGTTTTTTTATCCAGAGAAAATGATAAACGGTGCGTTCCTTGATACTCTGAGCTTTGGATCCCCTCGATGAAGGGATCACTAGAAGGGAGGAACATACCCCTGTGTGCAGGAAGTGGAGCCTGCAAACTAGGCTGCAGAGGAAGTGGGGAAAGGTTTGTTAAGGAGGGATTTTCAAACTTTTCCATGTCATGGTACACCTGGTGGCGAGGCCACTGTGCTCCCACATGGGAGTCGTCCATCCATGGATGCCGTGACACTGATCATCATGTCCTTGCCATGTATAGGTGGTACAAAAAGTACAAATATTCTCCCCCTCCGTCACCACTCTGCCAGGTTTTAGAGCTCCCTTCAGTCTTAGAGCGTAGAGGTTTTGGGTGAATTCAGAGGATGGCAGTGGGTCCTGGAATGGGCTGTCTTTGTGTTACAGGATCTTCAGGGAAGTGCTTCCAGGATGAGAAGGGAGTTTGGTTGACGCCATTTGAATTTGAAATTCAAGGAAGAGGGAAAAAATCAAAGAACTGGAAGCGGAATATACGTTGTGGAGAAAAGACCTTACAACAGATATATAAGGTATTAAAATGATGAGGGGCAGATAGATAGTGGGTTTAATTCCTTGAAGCAGGAGTGACATGTTAATAACCGATCTGTGAAGAGATTCCCACTAGGATTCCACAGCACAACTGAGAAAGAGCTACACCTTCATAGAAAAAAAGATGTCGGTGGTAATGTTAAAAATGCAAATTAGTGCTGATGCTGGAGACCTTTGAATGCAAGCAAAGGGTTTTGAGGTCAAGAGAGATGTAAGAAGCTTTGCCTTGTGGTGTTGGGTAGGGTGGGCTGGAAGGAAACTGGATGAAGACATAGACGTTGGCCATAGCTTCCCGATGTCCTCCAACCACTAAGCACCTCCTCCAGGCCCCATTCCAGATGGACCCATTGGCGAAGTGTCCCCAGGGCATCCTGTCCACATGGTCAGTCTCTCCTCTGCACTTCCCAGCACACAGTTCCATCCTGTGAGCAACAAATGAGGGTACTAGTGATCCCAACACAAAGCCTCTCAATTACACTCAAAAATGATCTCTGGGATGAAACCACAGGGTTTTATCTAGAGAGGAGGAAATGCAAATTAAAAGGAGTGGGTGGGGAGGGGACTGAGGAAAAAGAACTGGCAGGTCTTGGGCTTGAGTAATCAAGAAAGAAAAATGATTTTATCAAGTCCAGAAGAAGCATCAATTGGAGGAAGGACCTCATTTTTCTTTTAGACACCTTGGGTGTGAGACCCAGTAGGATGTCTAGATATAAAAATTCATTAGGAAGTAGGAACGTTGATCATTACAAAAGAAAAGCCTCCAGAATAACCTAATTCTTTGACCTCTTCTCTCTTTCAGGAAAATGTCATAGCCTATCTTCCAAGCATGATTCTCAAGAGAGAGGTAAATAGCAAGTGAATTTCTACCACATTCTCAGTCACCAGGTGGTGGACTTTTCAAGTCCAAAGGCTCACCTTCCAGTCCTTGAGTACCCCAGTCCCAGTGAGCTTCACGTTTAGACACTCTCTCCAAGTCGACCGCTTTAGCTCCGTGGTCCATGCATGTGCTGCCAGTATTTTCATAGCTGATTTGAGATAGGGAAGGAAATAACTTTAAAATAAATATCAGGACAAAAGCTGATGATGTACATGTGCTGCAGCCAAAGATCTGGATATACGGATGATTACAAACCCAGGGTGTCAGAAATCGAGTGCTCTTCTTTGAAAAGTAGACATGGTATTGAAACAGAAAACAGAAAGGGCAAGACGATCACCCTTGATTGAACACCAGTCATCCCAATTCCACATGCTCTGTATCAACAGCACCAGAATGGAAGACTGTGCTTCAGCTAAGCTTTGTCTCTGTAGAGCCTCCCTCTGGGTAAAAATGACAGTCCACTGGCTATACCAGCAGCTTTTTCTCAGCCTTCTTTGCTTGCTTAGATGCACCTTCCAAACACAAGTCCCATTCATGGGCTTCCCATTGGATATGAACCCCCAACAGACACAATAATAGCTCCTGTCCCATCTTGCCCTGTAGGCTCGCCTGATCCTTGGTTGGATCCATTCAAAGTTTGTCAGGCAATAGTCCCTCCATGCCACTTCTTGTATAAACTATCTTTTCCATGATGATTTGAAACACCGTGATACAAGGGATGCTTATAATAGCAAAACATCAAAGACTGCAAATGCCCCTGAGTATTTCAAAACAACCTAAGATATCTACAGAATGGTAATTTTTTAATGAATGGATTCATGGGGAAGGATTCATCCACAGTCAATGGGAAACCACAAGGTAGGGGTTGAGGTCAGGAAAGCTTTTGGAAGCTCAAACTGCTGGTAATATGTGTGGAACGAGCCCATTTTTATTTATGTACTATGTGAGTCTGTGACTTTTTAAAAATCTGAAAGAATTGGCTATGCTGGGATGGGGTTACCAGGGAAATTTGCCTTCCATATTATACATTTATGTACATGTGGAATTTTTATGATGACCATCTACTACTTTTGTAACCAGGAAAAAAAAAAAGCAATAAAGATATTTAAAATCAGATCATTCATGAATGGCCCCAACATAATAGTTTCTTCTTACTCGTAATGCCACGTGTCAGCACATGATATAGCCTGGGGCACACATGACCCGACCTGGCAGTCCCACCTGTCAGGGGCCCCATTGGGGTAATGAGAATCAAGTCTAGTTCTGACTACAAACGGATGAACATGGGCCCTTCCCTGAGCCTCATCATCCCCAGTGCCACTGCTGTGCTGCACTATACCCATCCCCACTGACATGTACTTCTGTACATGGGTATTATCAAGACATCAGATGCTGACACCACAAACATGTGTTTTGTGGCTTCCCTGCAGGGTGTGGGGCCCAAGGCAAATGGGTGGCTGGTACAGAGTCCTGGCCTCAAGGCTCATGAGAACCTCCATTTCCAAGGGGCCAGCATGCAGGCACTACTTGCCACCCTAAGGGAGTATAGTGTGGGGCTGACAAGGACAGTTAGGGGTAGGGTGAGGTTTCTCTTGCTGGGCTAGGGCCTGTCTGACTTGAACTTTCTACTAGAGCTGAGGGAAGAAATCCATAGCTTTTTTATCAACTGGCCCAGATGTGGCAAGAAGGGAAGAGGAGGGGGTGGGGCTTAAAGCTGCCAGCAGTCTTCCTAAAAACTAGAGTCAGATTCTTTATTACAGAACATGATTGTGGAGCTGTATGTCCTTTCTCTGTCATTTCTCTATCATATCATGTGTGCTTTCACTCCTGAGCATAGGTTGCTGGTGACTGGGGTTGGGCTCAGGACTCTGGACCCAACTAGAGTCTCAACTAGGAAGAGTAGGTAGGTCTGGGCTCCCCAGAGAACTGGCATCTGCACCCTGGAATAAGGCAGGGCAGATGTCCAGTCAGAGGACAAGAAAGGCCATAGAGTATCAACCTCAAAGACAAAGAAAGAAGAATGCAGAGTTCAAGGTAGGAAGGCCAGAAAGATCCACCAAACTTCAGGGTGGAGAGATCCCTCTATTAGGAAGTCCTAGGGCCCAGGAAATGGAGGGAGCTGCTAAGAAGCCTCCCTAGTTAAAAGAAAGATGAACACCATCCCCAAATCAAAGGAAATTTTTGGACTTCCAGCCAAGATGGAGGCATAGGTAGATAACTTTGCCTCCTCACACAACCAAATAAGGACAACAAGAAATTTAAAAACAAAAAATAACCAGAACTACCAGAAAATTGAACTATATGGAAGTCTGACAACCAAGAAGTTGAAGAAACATTCATTCAGACCAGTAGGAGGGGCAGAGATGGGCAACCAGGGCAGAGAAGATGCACAACAAGGTAGCAGCTAGAGGACAGGGCCAGTGAGACAGCAGCTGGTGGACCTGGCAGTCCCACATTTGCATGCGGATAAACAGGGAGGAACAACTGGGGAGTGAGACAGACTGCATAACCCAGAGTTCCAGCATAGGAAAATAAAGTCTTAAAACCTCTAGCTGGAAAAACCTGTGGGGGTTGGTGTTGAGGTGGCAGGAGAAAATCCCAGCCTCACAGGAGAGTTCATTGGAGAAACCCACAGGGTCCTAGAATGTACACAATCCCCCACCCAGGAATCAGTACCAGAAGAGCCCAATTTGCTTGGGGGTAGCAGAGGAAGTGACTGGCAGCAGGTCAAGAGCCAGGCAAGTGGCATTGTTCCCTCTCCAACCCCTCTCCCACGTACAGCTCCACAACCAGCAGCATGGGTTGCCCTGCCCTGGTGAATACCTAAGGCTCTTCCTCTTACAATGTAACAGCTGTGCCGAGAGAAAGAAATATGGCCCAAATGAAAGAACAGATCAAAACTCCAAAAATAGAACTAAGTGATGAAGAGATGGCCAAACTATCATTTGCAGGGTTCAAAACACTAGTAATCAGGATGTTCACAGAAATGGTTGAGTATGGTCACAAAACAGAGAAAAAAGTGAAGTCTATGCAAAGTGAAATAAAGAAAAATCTATAGGGAACCAACAGTGACAGGAAGGAAACCAGGACTCAAATCAACAATTTGGAGCAGAAGGAAGAAATAAACATTCAACCAGAACAGAATTAAAAAACAAGAATTCAAAATAATGAGGAGAGGCTTAGGAACCTCTGGGACAACTTTAAATGTTCCAACATCCGAATCATAGGGGTGCCAGAAGGAGAAGAGGAAGAGCAACAAATTGAAAACTTATTTAAAAACATAAGGAAGGAGAACTTCCCTAATCTGGCAAAAGAAATAGACTTCTAGGAAGTCCAGGAAGCTCAGAGAGTCCCAAAGAAGTTGGACCCAAGGAAGTATACACCAAGGCACATCATAATTACATTACCCAAGATTAAAGAGAAAGAGAGAATCTTAAAAGCAGTAAGAGAAGAGGAGACGTTACCTACCGAGGAGTTCCCATAAGACTATCAGCTGTTTTCTCAAAAGAAACCTTACAGGCAAGAAGGAGCTGGAAAGAAATATCAAAGTCATGAAAGGCAAGGACCTACATCCAAGATTACTCTATCCAGCAAAACTCTCATTTAGAGTGGAAGGACAGATAAAGTGCTTCCCAGATAAGGTAAAGTTAAAGGAATTCATCATCACCAAGCTCTTACTATATGAAATGTTAAAGGGACTTATCTAAGAAAATGAAGATGATCAAAACTATGAACAGTAAAATGACAACAAAATCATAACTATCAACAACTGAACTTAAAAAAATACAAACTAAACAAACAATAGAACAGGAAGATAATCAGAAATAGAGATCACAGGAAAGGGTATCAACAGGGAGGGGGAGGGGGAGAATGGGGAAAAAGTACAGGGAATAAGAAGAATAAATGGTAGGTACAAAACAAACAGAGGAAGGTTAAGAATAGTGTAGGAAATGAAGAAGGCAAAGAACTTATATGTAAAACCCATAGACATGAACTAAGAGTGAGGGAATGCTGGTGGGAGGGAGGGTACAGGGCAGAGGGGAATAAAAGGGAGAGAAAAATGGGACAACCAGAATAGCATAATCAATAAAATATACTTATTTTTTTTAAAAAAGGGAATTTTTGCTCTTGCTGAGTGGCCAGTATTGGGAATGGAAAAACATTTCCCTCTCTGAGCCTTTCCCAGATCCTCACGCCTGGGTTATGGACAGTTGAGGGTAATGGCAGGGTTACTCTCCTTAGAGGTGGCCTGTCCCAGCCCCTCAGATCCTTTGCTTCAGCTCCTGATGATCTATTTCCCGACTTTTCACCCCCCACAGTCTGTGGGGGCCCCGGGGGGCGGGGGGGGGGGGAGTGTGGAGAGTGCCACACACAGGCCCAGAGGAAGAACACCTCTTCCTGACTCCTGCCTTGAGCTCAGAGAAATTGGTCTCTTCTCCAGGTTGAGCCCACACTGTCTGGCTGGGGGCTCTGGGAGCACAGCCAGTACTTCACCCAGCAGTAGAGATGTCGTTTCGCAGGCGAATCACTGGCAGAATTTAGCAGATCACATTTTTAAGGCCACAAAAGACCTGTACAATTTCTCAAGCCCACAAATGCCCAATTTCACAGCAGCTCTGTCTCAGTGTTTGCGTCCTGTTGGTCAGCCATAGCATCAGGGAGCATTCTCCGAGTTGCCCACACACAGGCTTGCCCAAGCTGGCACTCAGCAGGGGGGGACAGCTCTGACCCAGGGATGGCCTGGGTCAGGCACTAAGATACTCTGACTCTGCAGAAGAAAAGCATTTCGTCTTTCCAGGTTTTCACACAAGGGAGTTGCCTGCAGCCATGTTTTCTCAAATTGCACAGACAGACTGCCTGGGATCCTGTTAGAATGTAGGTTTTGGTTTAGTAGGTCTGTGTTTCTAACCATCTCCCTGATGACACTGAGGCCACCAGTCATCAGACCGTGCTGTGTGGAATGGGCTTACGTAAGTGTCTAGTCCAGGCCCTTCTGGCTCTGACGGTCTGTGGCTCAGGTGGCAATAGGACCGTTTTTGACACTTGGCTCTTCCAGGGCTGAAAGGCCAGACTGAACTGGTCCTCCATCAGCACTCGGCCCGAACACCCTGGTCAGCGGAGTTGAGAGCACCCACTCTGGGACAGGCAAGGGCGGGGTGTCCCGGAGCACGGCGTCCATGCTCAGTGGGTCCTGCTGAGCCCAGCGGTGCCCGCATTATCTCCTCTTCCAGCTGCAAAAAGCGGATGAATGTGAGGTGTGCTGCAGAGGGGGACGGCTGCTCTGCTGCGACACTTGTCCACGAGCCTTTCATGAGGACTGTCACATCCCGCCTGTGGAGGCTGAGAGGTTAGTGAGACACAGCCATCTCGTGCAGCCCGCAGCCCAGTTCAGCCTCTGGCCGCTCAGCTCCCGCAGGAAGAGCAGGACCCTTGAGCATGGTGGGCATAGATGTTCTCAGAGCAGCCTGGTGGGGTGCAGCCTAGGTTTCCTCTGGGGTCAGGGACAGCCTTGTGTCTGCGAGTCCGCAGCTGGGCCAGCTTGGCCCCAGCCTGCCACTGCCCTGTGGAGATGTCCTTTCCTAGGTCTGCAGCATAGATTCCTGTCCAAGGGAATGGGAACAGGAAATGCCAGCTGTCTGTGTCCTGTGCTTATTCAGAAAAGGTCTGGTTCCCCCGCTTTGCTGCATTTTCAACGAGCTGATAGGGACCGAGGGCCCCAGGGGTTAAGGTCCAGTCTGACATTCAGGCCTGGTGGGCAAAGCTCCTTGTGCCCCCAGCAGCTCAAACAGGGAGATGAGGCCCCACCACTCATCCTGACATGGCCCTCCACCTACTGACCTCCAGCTGCTACTCAGTGGGAGGAGGGTCATCCTGTCAGACCCTTCCTAGGGATCTTGGAGACTCTGGGAAGTGTCCCCTTCACGCCCTTGCTGTGTCCATCAGCCATTCCTGAGAGGAGAACAGTGGCAGCCGTAGGAACGGTGCCTGTTTCCGGGCTTTGCCTTGCTCACTTTGCCTGATCTCTCAGGAGCCCGTGGAGTTGCACCTTCTGCAGGGTAAAGGAGTCTTCAGGAAATCATCAGTGTCACGGGGAATCTGAGGTCCTGGCAAGGCCGATGGGGCCTGAGGAGCAGCTGGTGAGTCAGATTCAAACCCCAGGCCTCCTCGTTTCTGTTCACACATGACAAGTCAGTCACAGGCTCAGGGGAAGGGCACCTAAGGGTGACTTGCTTCCGAAGATGGTAATTCAGCTCCCAAAAATGGAGTCCGAACAGAATTCAACTCTGTTCAGGGCTCTTAGACAAAAGCAGACAGAGGGCCAGTGTATCTGCCCGCTCCCGTGTGCAGGTCTGGACCTGGGCCTGGCTGCACTGCCCACAAGCTACATTTCCCTTTAAAGCCCTCTTGACATCTTACAGAAATGCGAGTTCATCCTCTTGAAGACCTACTGTCATCCACAAAGCGCCTTTTTTGCGAAGATCCCACGTAATGTAAGTCACATTCAAAGACTCTCGTCCTCCGGTCATCTCTCTGACGTCAAACTCACCCTAGAAACTTGGAGGACAAGTCCTGCAGGCGCTACTGTCTGCAGGTGCTAGCTTCACCTGCCTTGGGTCCTGGTTTCACCTTCTCTCTGGGGGCAATATCTTTCTTAAGGATAGCTTATGGATTAAGAGCTCAAACTCAGAGCCAAACTGTGGGTTCAAGTCCCAGCTCTACCACTTTTTTGCTGAGACATCTCAGGTAGGTTACTTAACCTCTCCATCCCTCAGTTTCCTCATCTGAAGTGAGAATAATTTAGTGCCTATGTCACAGGGTCGTTGTGGAGATCATGTGTCATTATAATGTCAGATGGTAGTATTATTATTATCCTGGAAAGAGAGACTTGTATTTAAGTTGGATCCATCCAGTCATGATGACTGGACTGACATCATGCCTTTGGTGGCTTTGTCCCTAGATTCTAGATTACGGTGAGCCCTTTAAAGAATCCATGTGGCTGGACCTGGTGAAGGAAAGGCTGACTTCGAAAGTATACACAGTGGCGTGGTTCATACGGGACATGCGCCTGATCTTTCACAACCATAAAACATTTCACAAGGTAAAGGACATGTCCTGCTTCCTTCTCATGTCCTTTCTACTTTCCCCTAACTTCTGGATGACAGAACTGTGCAAGAATTGCACCCGTTCTCTTTCTGGAGATGGCTCAAAAGATAAGGATTACAGGAAAAACAAAAACAGAAAAATGTCTACATTCCAGGGGTGGATGTCAAAAGAGCCACAAGCAGGACACGGTGCCCAAAAAAATCAGTTCCCAGGTTGGTGGGCTGCTCTGACTGAGACAGCCAGTTTCATCCAGGCTCCTTGTTCAAACTGAGAAGGGCCATTTAAGCTTCCATTGTTCTTCATGCCCCAGAAATACAGAAATGAATGAATTAATTAAACAAAATGAAATAAACTTCCAGGATGCTTGTGCTTGGTCTTCGTAACCTCAGTTTCCCAGTGGACTCAGCCATCATCTGAAACTGTCTGCAGATGTTGTCTTCCACTTTCCTTGAAGGGGAGAGACAATTAGTTGAGCCACTTTGCAATTCAAGGCGTTCTTAACTTTAGTTTCTTGAGTTTCTCCTGATATTTACTCTCACTTGTACTGACTTTTGGGGGAGGAAGCTAAGGAAGATGCTCATCTGCACGCAGCCTCCCTCCCTCCTCCATGCCACAAGGTGGCACATTCACAAGACACATATGTTGTTCATGTGTGGAGCTGGAGGTGGCAGAATCTGCCCAGGGAGCCCCTCCACACCTGACACAGTCTTAGCCTTGGAGGACAGGAGGGTCATCCTTGCTTCAAAAAGCGGGCTTTCAAGTTACCCATTTCACACCAGTTTCAGGCTTTGCAGGGATCAGAATCAGCTCTTCAGTGCAGACCACCTGTCAGGTCCAAGTTAACAACCAGACAGAGTCTCACTGCCATCAGGGAAGCAGCAGCATCTCCCCACCATGCTGCCTGAGTGCTGGAAGGGGAGGGCGGGGCTCCTAAGATAGACACGTGACTTAATGGTCCTAATCTTGGTCCTTAGACATCTGTGTGTTTGCTTTTTTTCTCTTTTAGGCTTCCAACTTTGGTCACATAGGACTGGATTTAGAGACAGAATTTGAAAAGGCTCTCAAAGAGATGTGTATTTTTCATGAAGCCAAAGAGAAGGGTTCCCAGGCTCCTTGACCCCATTCTGGAAGGACTGAGGCTCCCTAACTTCAGGACCCAGACGATGTGACCCTGGTCATCCTCAGATTGCCAGTGGGTCTGGAAATGTGATCAGATGTCCTCCTGACTCCAGTCCAGGCCCCTCACAGCATTATCACACCCTCCACCTTCGTGCAGCTAAAAAAGTCTTACCTCACACCTACAAAATTGAGGACTTCCTTAATAGCGCTAAATACCCATCATAGTTCACATTCTCTTCATTTCTTATAAATCTTTTTACAGCTGATTGTTTTTGGTTTCTCTGTCTCTTAAGTCCCTTTTATGCTGTAAGTTTGCCAACTTTTTTCCTTGCCATCTATTCATTGGGGAATCTGGGGCTCCTGTCCCATAAAATTCTTCATATTCTGGACTTTTCCACACTCATAGCACTATGAAATATTCATTAAGTTGATCTAAATTTGTGTGGGGTTTATTTGTTTCTGCTGCATATTTAATGTGTCATTGCGGATAGGGTTTTTTTCAGGATTTTGCATTTGTGTTTATAAATGAGATTGGTCTGTAAGTTTTTCTATAATGCCATAGTCAAGTGTAGGATTGTCTCCACTCGGGAAAATAACTTGTAAAATTTTCTACCATTGCATACATTCTAGAATAGTTTATAGTGTTTTAAATTCATAAAATTATACAGCCAAGAGTTCTTTGGGTAGGTAGTACTGACTATTTTCTCTGCTTTTTCATGGTAATTAGGACTATTCAGATACCTATTACTTTTTGCATCGGATCCACTTTTATATTTTTCTAAGAAGTAATCCATTGAATTTGTTTTTTTATAGTTGGCCTTATTTCCATCTTATTTCATTCTTTCTGTTTTGAATAATTTTGTATTATTTTTGTCTGTATTTCTTTGTTTTTATCTTCTATTCTGCAGGCATGATAACAGTTTTTAATTCTTCTAATACTTACCTGAAAGTTTTATAATTTCATTTTAACTTATTTTTTCAAATATCAGAGACAAAAATAAAATATCTTTAATGTGCCACATGTTTAAGCCAAACTATCAATTTTGTATCCCTCAGCTCCCTAATTCCAGTCTATCTGCTATTTTGTAATGTAGATATTCATTATTATTATTAAAATTTTATCTTCTACTCTAATTACTTCAACTTTATTTAATTACATAAGTCATTATTTTGTTATTTTTACATCAATTATTTGTTCAGTCAATTATTCTATAAAACAACTGAAAAACAAAAATTAAAATGTTGTGTTATAAGATAGCAGCCAAGATGGAGGTGTAGGTGGACACACTGTGCCTCCTCTCACAACCAAAATTAAGGACAACAAAGATTTAGAAACAAAACAACCAGAACTGATAGAAAATTGAACTGTACAGAAGTCCAACAACCATTCATCCTGACCAGTAACAGGGGTGGAGTCCTGGCAGGAAAAAGTGGAGGTTGATATACCCCTGGCATGCAGGCAGCAGTGGCTAGCAGACCCCAGGCACACAGGTGGTGGCTAGTGGACCCCAGGCACTGGTGGCAACTGTGCAGACCCAGTGAGGCCAAGCAAGGCGGCTGGCTGACCAGGTGGTCCCACATTCACATGCAGATAATCCAGTCGAAAGGGAAGCAGTGGAAGGGATTGGAATCCGAGAGAGAGCAGAGCAAGCACCATTGTTCCCTCTCAGACCCCACCCCCACATACAGTGTCACTACCCAGTGACTGGGCTGCCCCACCCTGGGGAACACCTAAGGCTCTGCCCCTCACTAATGACAGCCATGACCAGATTAAAAAAAAATGGCTCAAATGGGAGAACAAATCAAAGCCCCAGAGCCAATTCATCTAAGCGACCAAGAGATAGCCA